>VZTG01008964.1:527336-696363 GCA_013397845.1 Melanocharis versteri
TTTTTTGTCCAAGGGAATGTGTCTTATTAAATTTCTCGCTTTCATTTAAAGATGGTTTTATTGATCTCTTACTATCTGAAATCCTTAGTAGAGAATAGTAACACCAAGAATTGGTTGGTAGCCTGCAAATAATTAGTAAATTACAGTTCTGGCTTATTCTCAACACTTTATATTATACTGGACTAAAATCCACTGAAGTGATACTATTTGTATGAGTAATAAAGATTGATTCCACAAGGGTTTTGTGCAGATATGATGAGTAGGAAGAATTTCTGCATACTATCTGTGTATTAAAATATGGCCTGCTTAAAAGAAAAGAAAAAAATCTTTGAACTTTTATGTCATGCATCCTTGAAGGTAAATGTGCAAAGTCTCTGGAGCCTTCTTAAAACATGTTACAGGTTTACAGATGTTGACAGCTTTTTCTGAATATTCTCCATAGCTAATTGACAGGAAAAAACTCCAAACAACATTGTCAGCATAGACTACCACCACGGTTGCTTTTGAATTATTACAAAGTACAGAAACTTTGTATCTTAAATAAGAAATCCTCTGTAGAAAGGGAGAGCCTATAGTTCATCTGACTGTATACAGCAGTGCACACACGATGCTGTGCAAGCCTGTGGAAAAGCTGTGTAGAAATCAGTAGGTGCTGTTACAACACTGATGTAAAGTCTTTTCCCAGTTTTGTAGGAGTTTTGTTTGCTTAAGGGGTTCACACATTTCTCCCGAAGCAGCTTTGGTCAACATCTGGTTTTGACAATGTCAGTTAAATTGATCCCAAACAAAATCTGGCTCCTATGTAAATTTCTGAGCTATACTGATGAGAAGTTTACTGACATGTATACAGTTGTAATGAAAGTGTGTTTTATGTGAAGATGAAATATACACGTAAATCAAATGAGTTGAAATCAAAATTAGGCTTATGGATTTATAGTATTTGACTAATGGTGGGGCTGAGTAGGTTGCCTAAATACAAGCGGGGATTTTATAAGTATCATAGAATTGTAATATGCAGTTAGAAAACTATCTTAAAGATTTTTATTGTCCAAAGTATTCAAGTTTCCTATTTCATATTAAAAAAAAAATTGTAAATTACATGCTGCACTGGGAAAAATTCTATTGGTATTTCTGTCATTTTCAGTGTTTTTAAGAGATTTGTCTTGTTCCTCTTAGCCAGTTGCTTTAATTCAAAAATATGTGTTTGTGAATTAGCTTTGACAGAGAGAAGGTGCCCAGCAGCTGGATGCATAATCACATTTAAAAAGTGGAACGTCTGTGAGTGTTTAAAGTGAAGAACTTTGTAAAGCTGTAGAACTACAAAGTTCATTTACTGTAGCTGAATAACCCTGGAGAAGGAGAGCCATCCATGGTGTAGATAATGTGAAAACAAAGATAGGCAGTTCTGAACTCTGGCATGTACTCACTACAAATAGATACACTGAAAAAGCTCATAAAGCTTGGAAAGAGTTTGGCTTGAAGTCTTCTAGTTCTTTGGGTTTTTTTTTGGTGTTTTCCTAGGTATTTTCTTGTCCTGAATAGCTACCTATAATGTAGAACTGAATGGCTACCAAATGCATCTTTGTGTATTACTTCTATGGACCATGGTCCCACGCCAATAGTAGTCCATAGGTTGAGAATCATTAACAGGACCCATTGTTTAGTATTAAAATGAACATTTGCATTAGAATCAACTGTCTGAAACTCAGCTGGGATGAGTCAAAGAATGTACTGGTAGATCATGGTAAATAATGTATTATAGTTGTAATCTGTTTAAGGAATTGTTATTTTTCATATTTCGGAATATGGTATGAAATGTGTCAGTTCAAGGACCCATGATGTCCCATATGACCTATGAGTCACGGACTCCAGGGTGTGTTCTCAGCTTTGGAAGACATAGCATTTTAAAAAGTTCCAATTCCTTGCTTTTCATAGCTTCTGTATTGGAGTAATGGCCTTCTAATTATTTAATA
Source organism: Melanocharis versteri (assembly GCA_013397845.1). Lineage (NCBI taxonomy): Eukaryota > Metazoa > Chordata > Aves > Passeriformes > Melanocharitidae > Melanocharis > Melanocharis versteri. Next base: position 529,310 of record VZTG01008964.1, read on the forward strand.
TGAACTCTAATGACCAGTACACACAGCTTTTTGTGAAACAGAATTGAAAATTAGGGTACATGACAAAAGAATGCAAATTAAGCACTCATACCAATGTTTTTATGTGTGATATTATTGATTCTAAAATTAATCAAAGAAAAACAGGAAAATGCTGCAGGCTTTTTTGTTTGTTTGTTTGCATTGATATCTTTTGCTAAGGCACTCCTATATTACTTTTCAAAACATAAACATGCAACTAAGCAATAATTAGTTGCAGCATACTACTATTCTGACTGAAAGAGGAATAGATATTTTAGTGTTGCTCGTGGAACATAAGAAAGGTTAAAGATTTCCAGAAAGCTGCTGTCAGATCTTTTAGACAGACTTGGAAGTACTCCGTTCCACAAGTGTTAGACTTGAAAGTTTGAAACCATATTCTTTTTCCCGACTTGATTTTGAATAGATCACTGAAGAAACAGTAGTATCTTTTTTATCTCGGAAGTGCATTGAAGAAAGAACTGGCATCAGTCTATGTCCTCTGTGTGATCTATATTCAGTCTTCTATTGCCTGGTGGACGTTTTTTATTCTGTAGGTTAATTATATTTTAAAATTTTTTTTAATTGAATTAATCTCTTTCTCTGACCTCATCATTACACTTATTCATATTGCTTGCATTTGATTATTTTAGTCATTCCTGTGAAGGAAATTCTGTACACGTCTCTCAGTGTTAGCTAATATAAGTGGCCTACTTGGCATGTAGGCTTGAAAGATAATGAAATCTATTTTTAAAGGAGGATCACTTAGTTTTCTACTAATGCTTTATACAGCAGTCTGAGGTTGCATGTTCTGGTACTTCTGTGACTAAAGCCCATGAGCCTGTGAAAACAGGTAGAGCAAGGATCAGTGAAGGAAGAGTGAATATAGCTATAAGATGACTTATGATGGTATGATGCTGTACATCTGAGAAAGCACCTGATGGTTTAGCTTAAACAAGTGCTGTCATCTGGGATCAAGAGTAATTTTCTTTCTCAGTGGCCAGTCTGATGGGACTTGTCAAAAAGCATCAAACCCTGAATCTCTGTGTATGTTACTCTGAAATGGTCTTTCGTGTAGTGCCTTAGTAGCTGGAGCATTCACTAAGCAAGGACTGCTTCAATTCCATTGCTGTGTCATCTTGCAGATCCATAAACCTCTGTCTGCACTTTTCAGAATAATTTCTCAGTGGTGGTCACTGGAGGGTGTCTTTGCTGTACATTCTTATGTTACTGCATCCCTCTGCACTTTTTAAAAACAGTGCTAGTAGCAGGATACAAGTGGAAGAGAGCTCAGAATAGAAGAACATGTCTTCCTGTGTTCTTGGGAAGTGCATCATTCTGCCCTGCAGTTCCTGTCCCCTTGTTTGAGATAGCCCCCAGTTCTAGTGTGCAGCCCTTTGGGTTTGTGTCTATATATATTGTGTCTAAATACAGATTTTGGAGCCAGATAGCAAAAAATTAAAACGCACAATTGTGGTAGTATCAAACTATAGTCTGAAGTATACTGTTAGTTGTGCAGCCCGAGTAGGAACTTCTGTCATAAAATGGTGTTCTAATTTGCTCTGTATATTGGAAAGAGAAATTTTCTGAAGGAAAAAAGCTTTGATAGCTCTTGATATTATATTTCATGGTTAACTTCAGTTGTTGGCAAATACTATGATAAATATTAGATCATAGGAATTAAAAACTCACTATGCACTGATGTATTCCTAATAATTCTGTATTAACTATATGGCTTTTACTAAATAAAACAGTTGATTTTTAAAACAAACACAAATTCAAGACATGTGCATGAAGCCTTGTAGCTTTTGACCTCTGTGTGATTGTGTTAAAATGTGTGTTATCTGCCAATGGACTTGATACTTGTGCATTGTGTAACTGCAGAGTGGCTAGAAAAGTCTTCTACCTTTTCTTTTTTTTTTTCCTGTTTTCCCAATGTTTATAGCTCAAGATATTCACCAGTAAATGGATTTTTTCTTTAAAAACTGAAGAGTGAAATTTGATCCAATTCAAGAGAACATGGATCTTGGGATCTAAATAAGTGTTCTGTTTTAAATCCTTACCACATTATTGATGGGTAAATTTCACTGGTAATTTGAGAGGGGATTTACAGTCTTATTCAGGAAAGAATACTTACTGAAGTCAGAGAGACTTCATGCTTCATTGCTTTCCTGAATGTATTGAGAGACTTCAACATATACTCAAATGTTTTCTTGAACTGGGAATTTGAAAGGGTTTATAAAATTAAAAGGCAATATCATTGTAGACATTATTAAAAATTCAGATTAGTGTTGTTACTATTTAGAGATTTTCTTCAGCAATATCACATATCGCCATAAAATTTACTTCTTTAAATAGCCCCCTTACAGTCATTACAATAATTGCACAGAAATACAGTCACTGTCGCTTCAGAAACACTGACTCTTTTAATTTCACTACTTCACACAGCTACTGGCTCAGACAGGCACAACTGGGTTTTTCGCCTATCTCACTTCATTCATGAACATCCGAACTTTATATAGGGCTATTTGTGGTAGAAGTAAATTAATTCTTGGTCCCACTGGTAGTAAGGTTATCCTTTGCGTAAGAAAGTTTATTGACAATATTTAATGTTTGTGTCGTTCTTTCCACATGAACGCATTCTGAATTAAATATATGTATACAATTTTTAAAACATCAGCAGTAATTTAATATATATAGCCATAGTGTTGATGAGGAGATGTTAAGATTTTTCAGTGTCATGGCTTCTTCTGGTTACAGGAATTAGTTCGTTAGACGCTGTGCACCAACAAATGAATACCTGGTATTACTCACTAGCTGAAATGAAAAAATAAAGCTAAATAAAGTAGTAACAGTGATACGAAATAGCTTTTCATTATTTAATCCATACAACTTCTACATCAACATATTAAGTGTTACTATTATTCATTTTTAGCTAGAAAAATTAAAACTTGATATAGTTAGGTAAATTCATATGCCTAAAAACTAAGGCTTTGCAGAATATCTCAAAAATATGAAAAATCAACAGTTAAAAAAACCAAAACCAAAACCAAAAACGTGCATCTTGAATAGTTTATATAGCCTCTGGAAATAAAACAGATCATTGCCTTTCAATGATACAAACAATAAGCTTTTTTTTTTTTTTCTGGTCATGCATTTTCTGCAATTTAGGATGCATTGCTTTAGAAATTGCCAGATCTCTTCTGAAGGGAGTTTCTCCATGGCGTACAGTGGGAATATATAACCTAGTGAGAAATCGGAAATGTTAGGTCTACTAGTGAGTTAAGTTTTTGTCATACAAATATTCCCTGGATTTAGCATTGGGAGTTTTTCTCACCTTCACCGAAATCTTCATATATGACAAAAATCATCTAAGGAAGTTGCTGCATTATTGTTTTGAAATTTTTGAAAACATGTTTTTATATTTAATCAAAATTAGTACTCCCTCAAAAATAAGTTTCTTGTTCACTTTGTACGAGTTGGGTCCACTTACTTATCTTTTCACATGCTAGGGAAAATAATAGAATCGTAGAATATGCTGGGTTGGAAGGGAGCCATCAAGAACATCAAGTCCAGCTCCTGTGCGAGACACCCCATGTGCCTCAGGGTGCTGTCCAAACACTTCTTGGACTCTGTCAGACTTGGTGCTGTGACCACTTCCCTGGGGAACCTCTTCCAGTGTTCAACCACTGTTTGGGTATCCAAACTAAACTGACTCAGTTCCATGCTGTTTCCCGGAGTCCTGTCACTGGTCCTGGGAATGAAGAGATTGGTACCTGCTCCTCCTCTTCCTGTCCTGAGGGTGTTGAAGAACGCAGTGAGGTCTCGTAACCTTCAGGCTGAGCACACCAAGTGACCTCAGCCACTCCTCATAAGAGCCACACCTCCAGACCCTTCACCATCCTCATGGCTCTCATTTGGACGCTCTCTAATAGCTTGATGTCTTTTTTATATCGTGGTGTCCAACACTGCCCCCAGCACTCGAGATGAGGCTGCCCCAGTGCAGAACAGAGCGAGACAACCCCCTCCCTTGCCCAGCTGGCGATGCTGTGCCTGATGCACCCAGTACAGGGTTGGCCCTCCTGGCTACCAGGGCACTGCTGACTCATATTCCACTTGCCGTCGATCAGGATTGCAAAATGTTTTAAATATTTTTATTTTATGCAAATTTAAAGATGGCTTCTCTATTAGCGGTAATGAACTGAAAATCTCTTTACTTATGTAGCTACGTTTCAGTAATATTGAATTTTGTTAACCATTTATACACAGTGGGAATGAGGCCCTAATTTAAATTCAGTACTGGTACAGACTGTTATTTGTGGCTAGCATTATCTTTAGCAATTTGGTTGTTAATTTCATAGGTAAAGTAAGGACAAAGAATGTAAAATAACAGTAAAGCTTTCAACTGAAAACTAGAAAAACACAATAAAGTAATTAAAATTCCCATTTTCTTCAACTAACCTTATTTCCCAGAATGGCTTTGTTAATGACTAGAAAGTAAGCAAAATGAGATCGATAACTCATCTGATCTTTGTTGTAATCATTACCTAGTAGTTTTCTCTTTTAATCTTTTATCTCTGTTTAGTCTTTATTCTGCATGTCAAACTCTAGTCACTTTCTGGATTATACACTTCATGCACTCCAAAATACACTTGACTGATGTACGTATTGCTGATTTCAACTGAAATGTGTTCCAGCTTAAAGTTTTCATCCTGTGAGATAAAAAGGTTTGAGAGAGAGAGAGGTTAGAGAAAAAAGGTCACAGTAGACTACTTACAGCATCTTACAGGCTTTACAGAGCAATATATTATCAAGTGAAATCATGTAGACTCTTGGAAGAACAATTCAGGGCAGTTAGTGTCTCAGCTTCTTTCACAGATGATATCCACTTATCCTTATCTTAAAAGGTGACTTTATAAATTAAAGTTAGTAATGCTGTAACTTCTTCACTTATTTATTCTCTGTTCCTGAGTAAAAAGAAATACTGTTTTTTAAAGAAGAGAGTAGCTGTATTTTCCTGCACTTTGTCTATCCCCATCTGTCGAAACAATAGAAGGTACATACCTGTAAGTTTCTGCTTTGGCTCTGACTACTCTGAACTGTGTAACTGCTACATAAGAGGAAAACAATGAATTTTCTATGGAGGCTGAGGGTATAGGACGGTTTCTCTGGTTGAATTTGGGACTTCAGAGTCTTGATCTACTTTCCTGCAAATTGCAAGTCATCTTTCTGTGAAATAATTGCTGTTTACAAATTTTAAGATAGAAGATGCATCAGAACTGGGGACTGCTCATCAAAGAGATTCATGTTTCAACCTAAATGATTTTATGATTCTGTGTTACAGATGAAGTTTTTGGCATGCAGTATGAGTTAATTAAATCTGTTGTGATGTTTCTGTGTTTATTTGCACGTATACATATAAATACATTCTATGCTGCAAAATGTGCATTGACAACCACTGTGCTATTTTAAACAATAAAGAACCTAAAATTTCAGTTACTGAATCAATTATTCTGTCATCATATTGTTAGTCCTCTGTGGCAACCAGCATGGAGTAGGAACTACTGTTTTTCAAGGCAAAGGTGACATTTTTTCATGAAGAATTGCTTTAAGTTAACAGCGTAATGCAGTGATTCCATGTGAAAGCATCCCAATACACATGCATGTAACTAAATCTGTTGAGTAGGTTATTGACAGGCATAATTAAAAAAATAGTGATGCTTCATATATTATTTACAAGGCTTTCTCACAAGCAGCAGCATGATGGAAGGGTTACCTGTGTGTTATCCAGCTACACAGGAGAAAGAGAGCAGATATGTGCTAGTTTAAAATGTTTGCCTAATGTCTCACTGTGTAGCAGCTCTCTGAATGTGGCTGCCTGTGAGCTGGCTCTCTGCACAGTGTGAACACAGTCACTCAAAGAGGCATGGAGCAATCTTGTGTCATTGTAAGCCCAAATTAAATCAGCCTTTGAAGAGTTCTGAAGTTATAGAGCCAGAACAGGAAATGGATGTTTTCTGAAACAGATCTGATTCTTCTTGGCTCTCATGTTATAAGCCAATTCAAACGTTCCTCCTCTGCTATTTAATACAGCATTTTGCTTAGTTGCTTTTGTGCTTCCTTTCTGCCACTCTAGGGAGGTTCCTGGAGTTCCCTTACTCTGCTTTATGTTTGGGGTGTCTACTGCTGTACCACATGAAAGCTAAAGATGAACAAAAGCCAAAGGGGTAACTATGGGAGAGTACCGGAAGGGTAAAAGTATTCACAGCTGGATAGGTGCTTTGCGCATTCTATGTCCAAAATGCAAGCTGCCCTTTGGCAGAATCTAAGCTTGTGCTTATCTAAGATTTAAGGCTTAAAATAGGTTCTTTTCCTCTGTGTCTGTGATGAAGATTAGGTCTCTCATCCATGCTGGAGCGCTTCAGCTAAATTTAACTCTGACTGTTGGAAAGACTTGCTCATAGGATTATGGCACAGCTGTGGAAACTACTGCTCATGTTTTGGTTGAGGATTTATTAGACAACTTTGCGTAGAGAAAATATATGTTTATTTTTTTAGATACATACATTCTAAGGAGGATGATTCTAGACCTGAAAGAAGGAGTTACATAGCTGAATAGTTTCAAGGAACAAGTTCTCCAACAGCACAGGTCAAAGCCAGTACTAATGTAGGAGGCCAATGCCCCCCTCACTCCATTAACCGTATGTGTGGCTAGAAACACAACAGACAAGCACATAGCAAGCTTTATTTCTTGCTTTCTTCTCAAATAAATGTAATTGCAATAAATTGCTAAGCAGTTATATTCTGGTAGGTGAAAGCTGTATGGTGTTGCTTATATTTGCTAATGCATTTTGGTTATAAATTTATTTCAAGGTGTCTGTCTATATTTCTTCTCCAGGTACAGGTCCTTCGCAACGCAGGGGAAGAAGTGACCCTAACTGTGTCCTTTCTGAAAAGAGCACCTGCTTTTCTCAAACTGCCACTGAATGAAGATTGTGCATGTAAGCCTTAATTACTTGGCCAAAAGAACCCTCCATTCAATACTCGTTAACAATTTCAGCTTCCGAAACTGCTGTGCATTGAGGATGATTGACAGCAGCTTTTACAATCAGCATTATTGCCTGAATATGAGTTGCTCCTATTGCCAGGACTTGTGTCAACATTGACCTCGAGAGAAAAATTGCGATCTTTGGTTGAAAAACAGATAACCAGGCATTTGGCTGGTGTGAATCAGTAAAGTTTCAGGTAAAACAGTAGCATTACATTAGTTTGCAATAGCTCACATCCTGGTGCACAATATTTAAAATTGTTTTTTCAGGCAGCATCAGATAATATTTTAGTCTCAGGGAGCTTTTTCTTTTAAATGTGAAAATGAGATTGTGCGTATGTATTTAGAGGACTTAACTTTGCTGTTTAAAATTCAGAGGCTTTGGTGGAGGTGTTTGTCTGCCTAAGAATAAATTACTCTGGAATGATAAGTATTTTGTTTTAGTCCAAACTGAGTTTTAGTCAACTAGCCCCATGAGAGTCATATCAAGACAGCTGTCTTCCTTTAATTATATTAAATTGTAAGTGTGGATGCATAATTATAGACAATTGCAGCATATCTAAGCATATTTATATATCAGCCTGTGCCTTTTGCCACCTCTGCTTTCCTTCTGCTTTTTGATCCCTAAGAGAGTGAAATAAATTGCTCAAATTTTAAGCAACAACAACAAAAAAATTATTTCAATACTTCTAGCATTTGATTTTAAGTTAGTCGGAATTAAATAAACTAAATCATGAAATAGCATTTTATAAAACGTTTGATGGAATATCGTCTTTTTCTTTTGCCTATGTAATAAATTTAAGTGAAACAAACAAAAAAAAAAAAAAAAAACAGAACACTGTATTCTTAAATAAAAATTTGCCCCAGTACCTTTGTTTCTTTTATGAAAGACTGTGGTACCACAGAGTAGCCTGAGTGATGCACAGGAATGTGCATTTGCATGGATCCTATCATGTCACTTTTGAGGCATAGCAGTGTAATTTCCTAAACCATTACAAGAACATTTAGAACTGTAAAGTCCACTGAGAATAGCAAAAGGGTTATCTGACAAGTTCCTTCAAGGAAAAACCAACAGAGAAGGTACACACTTCCCTTTTATTGTCGAATTTGACAGAAACTTTGTGGGATTTTTTTCTTACCAAATAGACATTAACCTTTTTTAATCAAAGCAACAGGGGAGGTTTTCTTGAGCCTCCATTTAGCTTACAAAGGCATTCTACTCAAGACAGAAGACAGATGCTGGCTGAATGTAGAAAGTAAATGAATGTTATATATGATAGAAGTTATTTGGGGTGTGGAGAGAATGCATACATACATATAGAAATTTGAATTATATCATCGTAGGTTAATGAAGAATTTTTCGTGAATTTGTATTTGTATTAGGTGCCCCCAGTGACCAAAGCAGTGGCACATCCTCTCCTCTATGTGACAGTGGTTTGCATCTCAACTACCACCCCAACAACACGGTAAGAGCTTGAATCTCCTTGATGGAATTACACAAAAGAATAATTATATTATAATAGCTATATATATATATAATATAAGTATATATGTATAATAATATATATAATATATATATATATTTTATATATGTGTGTATATATATATATGTATAAATATAAGTACTAATAAAGCACATTAACAGGGAGTAGCTCTAGCTAACTCTGGAGGCAGACAGTTCTGTAGAGGGAAAAAAGAGTAGCCAGAAATTATGGTTGGGAATTAAACTGTGACAAATCATTACAGCTGAGATTTTGCCTTGATACATGTGATTACTGTTTACTTGGGCAGTAGGGATTTTGCAAAAGTTTTTTCTTCTACGTTATTTTCTCTGCATAGGAATTACAATTCTTAAAATGAAAATATATCTATTTATAAAAAAGGAAGAAAAGTTTTTGAGAATATTTTTCCATTACTTATATTGCATGCATTATTTAAAGCTTTTAGCAAAAGATGACTAGGTGCATGTTTTTGCCTATTTTTAAGGTGAGAGTGTTTTACTTCTGGTAATGTGTACTTAAAATATTACCTGAAGTGGGATAACATTACAGAGCAGAGCATCTCTGGGATAAAATGCTCCATTCGTCTGATCAGATATTTTCTAAAAGATGCCTTTGAAGTGCAACAAGGGACTTTAAAATTTTTTCTAAGCCAGAAAATGCAAAATTTCCTTTATTTTATATAGTTCTAAAGGTTTTTTTGCTGAGTATTTGGCTTTGTGATAGATAAAAATATAAAAAGCACAGAATAAATAAAGCAGTATAGATCATAATTATTAAAAAATATTTTAAAATGTGAAACGTAAGTGGTATTGAGCAGCCATTTCTAATTTCCATCTTGTTTTATTGTACTTTCATATTTTTCTAATAAAGATTTTAAATAGAAGCCCACAGATTTAAATATCAATACCACAGATTTAGACATGATTATAATCTGGAAAACCTTTTGGAATTATACAAATTTTAGGAACTGGAATTTATAAATAGTTAACCCCAATAAAATTGATACCAAATAACAATAAAAATATATGTAACTGGTGCAGCAACAACAAAAGCAGACTTGTCTCAGGAGTCTATATAGGTATGTATGTATGTAAAAAGGCTATGGCAGTAGATCCTAAGATGATTTATTCTGCTAGCCTCTACAGTTCTAATTTTGCTTTTATGATAAAAAACAGGCTTTCGTTTCTGAATTCTTTTTCTGCAGGTGTCAAAACTGATCGAGGTGACCTGTAGTTTCCATCTGAACTGATAATAATTTACTGAAACCAAGTGTTTTTCTTTCAGTTTAAAAAATATAATCTGCTATCTCAAATCTATATTTCACCCTAAATCAAATTTTCTGGTGAAGGTCAAGGTGTGGTTCTTAGATGTCCCCTTGTCATGGGAACAGAGTTCTTCATAAAACCTAAGGAGCCCTGTGTATGAATTCCTAAGTTGTATACAACCCTTACGCCGCAGCTCTTCCTTTTTCTCAGAATATTTCCTAGAAGGAATTATGACGCCTTGATAAACACGTAATTGGTGAGCAACTGGCTCATGGGTTGGACACAAAGAGTTATAGTGAACAGAGTGAGTTTAGGCTGGTGGCTGGTCACTAATAGGGTTCTGCAGGGCTGTATCTTAGGCCCAGTGCTCGTCAACATTTTGATCAATGACTTGGGTTCAGGACTCAAAGGGATACTAAATAAGTTTGTGGGTAATACAAAATTCAGAGGAACTTTTGACTCCCTCGAAGGCAGAGTTCAAAACAACATCCTAGGGTAGTCTTCCTAGGCAATCATTTATTTATTTTTATTGAGTCTATGGAATGTTTCACCAGAGATTCAATGTTTTAAGTAAGTGAACTACCTTTGAAAAGCCTGCTGCTCAGATAACATGATATTTATTGTGATATTCTGTTTCATATACGTCAAAGATATATGAACGTTTATGTAAAAGTAAAGTTCAGATTGGTAAAGCTTTTTAATTCCATAGATCTTACACAAAATGCACATTCTAGAGGAATAGGTGTACTTAATTTTTTTAATATTTATATTATAGAAGATACCAGTAAGAAAAAATATGAAGTATGAGATTTAAAAGAATGTAAATCATCAGGTATAATTTTACTGATATATTTACTTCACTCTGCTCCCTATCCCTGTCGCCCAGCTCAGAGGTTTGCTAATAACTGGTCTTAGTATTAAAGACTATGGTAAAGAGGGCCTCAGCCTTTTCCTCCTCCTTTGTTGCTATGAGAAGGCACTTTGAAGAATCATGCTCTTTCAGAAAAATAACATCATCATTAGCACTATTCTATAAAGTATTTTATAAAGAAAGAAATAGGTGTATTTTTAGAAACAGATGTTGATAATTTAACTTTTTATAAGCATTTCTTGTGCAAATCTATATTCTCTAAAAATACTGGTCAAACTGGACTCTAGATATTTAAATACTCATTCTTTGTAGATATGATAATAAACGTGATAAAGTTCAGTTTTCATATAAGCAATGTCTCCTGTAAGTAGGTAAAATTAAAATATTCATCACAAGCATGTAGTTTTGACAATTTTAACAGTTTTCATCACATGTTAAATTCCATTCCCAATTACCAGGTTTCAGGTGATATAATTTGAGAAGACAGTTATGTAAATGTGTACAGAGCAACAGGAAACAAATGAATTATGGCTGTATTGTGAATAATTTAGAGATCCTATTCAGAGTGTTTCCAGTGCTCACTAAAACTGATGACAAGTGATTTGGGAAAAATAGAACACTGCCAAATGAAATATTAAGTCTTTGAAGTCTATTCCATTCTTTCCAAATCTGCTGAGTACTTATAATGAAGTTCAAAACTGAGAAGAACATTTTAATGTTTTTCAGGATACATTATCATGTTCCTCATGGCCAGCATCCCCAGGACTTAGGTGGGAGAAAAGGTGGTGTGATCTTCGATTAATTCCACTTCTTCATTCACGATTTTCCCAGTACCTTCCAGGATCAGATTTGTGCAGGTAAAGAAGTTCTGAAGGTTGAAACTTGACTTCTTGGTTGACAGATGCATGCCCTAGGGAGTTGCCTTGTTGGCGAAATTGCATTATTAGTTCCATGGCAGCTGCCAGAGACATGAAATATAGGGGCTTTCATAAAGGTCTGTCTAGGTCCACCTTGGCTTGTATTCTCCTCTGACATCAGCTGGGACCAGGTATTTGGGGAGATGATGGGTGATCTTCCTACTTGCGTCTAGTGCTCAGCATCTTTTGCAGTTTGAGATGAAACATACATCGTCATATTTAATAGCTGCTAATGCTCATATCCTCAAAAGCTGCTTTCTGAGTTTCTTGTTTTCATGTCTTTGATTTTTGCAGTGCATTATGGCATTGAGCTCTGCGATGTGATTATGTTTTTAAAATGTATTTCCTTCTGTTTGTTTTAAATACTTCATCTGATAACTACATTGAGTGAAATAATCTTGTTTGGGAGCAGCAAGGGCTGTTTGCACCATGGGGAAAATAAGCCAAGAGAGGGTGGCAGTGAGGCTGGACAAGGCATTGTCCATGCCGACAAAGATCCTATCCCACTGCTCTCCTTGGCTTCGCAGAGAAGGATTAGGGACAGTCTTCAGAGGAGCCCATCATGGTCAGGGTGGGCTCAGTTTAGGCTGGGAAGTCAGCCTACAGGTCCAAATCAATGGGATACATGTCCATGCACAGGAGTAGCTGCAACCATATTCAGGTGAGGACCATGAGCAAGAGCCTGCACTGATAAGCATCTCCCAGTTCTTGTACTTCTTTGCTTCATGTTTATAGCTACATTAGGGATTTTTTTTTGCTTCGATATAGCTAAGGTTATTTTCTTCCCATGTTTTACTTTGCATGTGTTAACATTTAATTTCATTGCCAATTTGTCACAATCGCTGGGATAGCTGTCCAAAGCTCATAGTCAGGTTTAACTTTATGGCATCATTGTGATGGGTTGACCATGGCTGGATGCCAAGTGTCAACCAAGCTTCTCTATCACTCCCCTCCTCAACAGGATGAAGGGGAAGAAAATAAGATGGAAATAATCTGGTGAGTCAAGATAAAGGCAGTTTAATAAAGCAAAAGCAAGGGCCACACATGGAAGCAAAAAACCCAAAATATTTATTCTTTACTTCCCATCAGCAGGTGACGTTCAGTCACATCCTGAGAAGCAGGGCTTTGGTACATGTAGTAGTTGCTCTGGAAGACGAGTGTCATAATTAATTAATGCCCTCCCCCCTCTTCCTTTCTCCTAGATTTCATTGCTGAGCAGATGTCATATGGTATAGAATATCCCTTTGATCAGTTTGGGTCAGCTGTCCTGGCTATTTCCCCTCCCAAGGTTTTGTTTCCCAGCCTATTGGTGAGGAGGGAATGTTGGAGAAACAGCTCTGCTGCTGTGCCAACACTGATCAGCAGTAGCCAAAACACTGTTGTGTAATCAGTATCTTTCTAGCTACCAATACAAAGCACAACACTATGAGAGCTGCTGTGGGGAAAATTAAATTCATCTCAGAAAGACCCAATACAGACCTAGAACTTGACATTGTTTAATTTAATATTATCCTAATAAATGAGAAGAAATCAGGAAGGAAGACAAAAATATTCTATGATTACTGTTTGTAAAGCAATGAAATAGAAATGAAAGTAGCTACAAAGTCCAACAAGGTGATCGTACTTGTTAAAAGTTTTAAACATGTAGGTACTGTATGGATTCATTTATCATCTGTATATATAAGAATGAAGTTCTCATACTGAAATACTTTTGAGATCTCTAGTATGTAAAAGATACTAAGTGGAGGAAAGCTGTGTACAGGTACAGAGCATGTTACTCCTTAATATCTTCTCCTAATCAATCACCTGGGAGTGGATTTATGAAACCCACAGAAACTGAAGGAAGAGAAGTCTTCTTCAATATGTTTGGGATTTTTGTGGAGTTAATTTTATTGTTTCTTGTTGGTACTCGGTAAACATTTGAAAGTTGCGCAAAAGCCGTCCACCACCTCAGTTGGTTCTTAGGGCTGTTGTTTCTTAGAATTACACTGCCTAGGTCTGCCAGCCATTTCTCCTATTCACAGAGCTGAAATTAATGCAGGTTAGGCAGTAGTTGTTGTAGATCATTGTGGAGCTAAAGCCAGCCTGCAGCTTTTGCCCAGTAACAGCAGGATCGTATTTACTTGGCTGTGTGAACCTCAGTCTGTTGGGGAGCAATGGCTGGCCCAGGGAGGCAAGGTGTAAACCAAAGGCTACAAAGGATTATTGGCTGAACTGAGCTGGAGCGGGATAAAGCCACCAGAGAGGCAGGAGGTGTTCACTAAATTCTGCGAAAGCCTTCAGCTCCATATTTAACAATGAAGTGCAAAGGGCCCAAAATCATAACAGTCAAATCTGAGATCTATTCTACTGTATACTTCAGATAAGGTATTGAATTGAATAGAACTACTCGCATGGAAAATTAGCACATACTCAGCTGTTCATAGATCTAGGGTTTTAAAATTCAGTCTTCACAGATCTAGAGTTTTAAAATTCAGTCTTCTCCATCAATAAAAAACAAGCTTGAAGTTCATACTGCAGAACTTGTATATAACAGAGAAAGTGTCTTAGGTAGTAATGATATTCCTGAGATTTGAATTTCTATAAATTAAAAGTATATTAATGTGAAATGAAATACCTGAACTCATACTCAAACATTGAATAACTACCCTGATAATTTTTCCTTGTGTCCTTCTATTCTGTCTAACATGAGGAAGTCTTAAAAAAACCCAAAAGTGCAGGACGCATATGAGAGAGGAAGTGGGATTTTCTTAAAGCATAGAACCAACATTTTATGTTGCTAGCAAGACAGTTTATAAGACTGTTTTAAAGTACTGTAAACATTTTTAAATGTTACTCCCTCTCAGAATTTGTTTTGAGAGAAAGGTAGACACTTTTTACAAGAGACTGCTAGAAACATCAACATAAAGGAAAGGATATTAAAAATAATATAAGGAAGCAACATGAAATGAAAGCTGATTAATTAAATTTCCTGTAGTTACTATTTACAAGGCTGTTTTCACTATGTAAAGCCTAATAAAGTTTTGTATTCAGAGTTTGATATGGAAATATGTTGTTCTTCACATACAATATTAAACCTCATAGTCATGTTCTAACTTTTCCAGTGGAATGCTTGAGACACATAAATTCTGGAGAGTATTAATACAGAATTCAAGTTAATCTTGCAAAGCTTATTAATTTCAAATGTAACTTCTGTGTTCCAGAAGGCCCAGAACCTGAAACGTGTAGTTGAATAGGTGTTTATCCAGTCTCAATTTCTTTTGTGTATTATAAAGTGATTAATCTACTATTTGTTCCATTTAGTACAAAACATGTATTTAACACGTTACGTTTTCAGGTTTTCATGGTATTATGGACTTGGGCTGGTAGAGTCATTCAAGAAAATACTATTGCAATAATCTAAAGCTATCTTCTGCCAAGACACATTCACAAGTATTAGGTAACCATGTATCATACTGTCTGTGTTTATTGATACTTGGGTAGTACATTATGGATGAATGGTTTTGTACTTGCACAGATCAAATTCCTAGGAACAGTAGGAACAATCTGATGCCCCAAATGCACCAGATTCTCTGTGTTTAGGGTAAGGGAAATTTGTGCGTGAGGATTGAATCTGGAACATATTTTGTGCTTGTGTTAATGTCACACATTAATAGATTTCTTAGATCACTGCTTTGCTTTATGATAGGCTATATAGAACTAAGGTGAGTCCTGAAATTAGTACTGTTTTTCTTCAAAGAGATAATCAACAATTTTGAGCCCAAACTTTGGTCTTCATGTAAGGATTTAGAAATTTATTCTGGAAAGTTTTACTATTTATATTTATAGCCATCTAAAATAAAGGATAGAATAAATAAATTCTAGCAACATTACTTGAAGATTCTTTAAATAAATCTTCCCCAAAACTTTACTGGAATTATTGTGAAAATGAGACTCTGAAAGAAGTCTGTCTTGGTTCGTATTTTTGGGAATTTAAAGAAAAATCACTACCCATGTGAAAGACAGCTAGACTGCTGGATTTAAATAAACCACAGAGCCTTGCAAGATTGTGTTAATATAAGCCTCATTATCCTGCAAAAGCTGGATCTCATGCTAGAACTCTCAAAGCAAAGGCATGGCTCTAGTTCATTTTTATTGCTTTTCCTGACCAAAGAAACAGTCTGTTCTTAACATGGATGCAGTGAAGAGAGATATTAGCCTTACTTTCTATACTACTAGAATAAAATTTTCAGAGGTAAAAGACCCCAAACAGCTTTTCAAAATTGATATCTGTCTTCAGATGTCAGAAACTGTCATTAGTGACACCCAGTTTTACCCTGAAGATAACAGGTAGTTCTCTTGAGCCATTCTCAAAGCATCTGAAAGATTACCTAATCTTAAACCATGAATTGATCATTAACAGTTGGGTTTGTAGCAGAATGTCAGCACTGGAAATTGGAATTCTCTGTATGTTTAGTAATCCCCTACTCTGGGATATGGATTAATATTGAGTTTTTTGGTTTTGAAGACAGAGACCTGTGAGCCTTACAAAGGCTTTTAGCAAATAAGGCTATTTACTGAAGAAATTAGGTCTGTTACTGCTTAAGTATCTGCAAATTTTCTCTTATTCTATAATTGCTCAGTGCCTGGAAGTGGAAAATCAGTCTATAATGCATGATAGAGTTTTGCATATGTGCCCAGATTGAGGCTGGGGTAGAGGTAGAGGTAGGAGTGTTTTTTGGTAATGACCCTATATTCAGAAATGCAGTTGGAAAAACCATTAATGCTACCTGATCAATTCTGAGTTCTCCAACTTTTCAATCAGTACTTTAGAAGAGAAACAAAATTCTTTAAGCTTGAGCAGCCAACAAGGGGCGTCCAGACAGTAATCTCTGTTTAGAAACTGTATTATGAAAATAAAACACAGGTGTTGAGAAAAAGATACTGGTATTCACTGAATTTCTGAAATTATTGCCCATGGTTTCCAATGCACACTTTCCTTCTCTGTAGCCTGCTGTATTAAAGTATTAAGTCTTAGATATGCATCAGCTCTTTCACTTGTTCAGCTTATGAGGTTGTACAGCCTGATGGTCAAGGTTCTGTGGAGCTGGTCTATGGAATATTTTTATAGCCTTATGGAAGCTTAATATTGTCTGTGTTGACCTTTTAGTATGATCGTTTTAATATGTCAGGTATTTATAAAACAGGAAAACCAGCATTTTATTGGTGTTCACTGGCTGACCTTCGTTGTAGTTGAAAGAAAAGCATTTCTACAAGTATTGTTAAGATGATATGCTAGAACAGATAAAATTTGCTTCTGACCTGATCTGTTATGATATGTCTATAGGCAAAATGCATTCCAAGTAATTGCTGTGGATGGGGTTTGCAGTGGAATAATTCAGTGTCTCTCTGCTGAAGACTGTATTGACTGGCTACAAGCAATAGCAAGTAACATTTCCAACCTCACAAAGCACAATGTAAGTATGGATCCAAGTAAGCCAGAAGGTTTCCCAATCATATTTGATTATAACTGTCATAAAAGCCTAATGGGCTCACACACAGAATTATCTGCATATAAACAATGCTTGAGGCTGTCTGAGAGAAGTCAACTCAAGTTTGTCGTCAAATCAGACTCTGTGAGAAATCATTGGATGGGAAAATATTCTTCCCTACAGTCATATAGTTCACTTCATTGCTATCAGAGTTATTCGCTTCTTAGCAATACCAATTAGGATTAGAAGCAAAGACCAGACACACAGGAGGAAGCCAGGTGTGCTGCATGAACACATATAAAATACAAAAATTCTGTACTTTCTTCATCGTTTGAGAAAGCACATCTCTATGGAAACTGGTATAACCAGATCTGAATTAGATTTTAGGTCTGTCTAGGTATCATTTAACACGATGGGAAAGGCAAGGTGCTCCTGTGGTGTAGATACAGATGTTTGTTATCAGCAGTGATTAAATGCATTTATGCTTGATGCACTGCACTCCTATGATCTGAGCTTGTGGGACAGATACCGCTTTTGATTGAAGCAGGAGTAAATGTTGCATAAAAGTTCTTCCAAACTACTAAGTTCAGTTGAAAGGTCTTCTGGGCCTGCCTGGGATGTATTTACATTTAAAAATGAACATGTAGTTCTCTCTGTATAGAAATTCATATGATACCTTCCCTGGTTTTCCTCAAAAATAGAGAACACATGGGGAACTCCATTATTTTGAATTGAGTTATAACAAGGAAGCCCTTGAGGATTTAATTTATATTCTCTCAGATTTCCTTAAATCTGCTCTAGCTTCCCAAATCTGTCTCTGAATTTGCTTTTGTTTCAAATATAGGGAACACATTGAAGGAAGTTGTATTTCTTGGAGATTTATAATCAAGATGTAAAACTATGTTCCATCTGGCAGCAATATGTAAAAGTCATTGTATTATAAAAACATGACAGACATGAATTCATCTGCCATCTGCAAGCTTCTATGCAGTACCAGCGAACTTTATGGCTATTTATTCATCCTTAAAGTGCTGTTGCTATGTAGAACCTTTCTTGCCTCACTAGGCATTCTGACAATTGAGACTTCTGGGTTTTTTTCTCCTGCCATCTTTACTTCAGTCTACTAATGGTTCTTGCTACTTAAATCAGTGTATTTGTTTGCTTGTGACAATAGGCAGAGGCACCTAAATTTTACAGGTGTTTTGAAACACTTCAGCTCTGATGAGACTATAATTATAGTTACTTAGCATAACTTGAATTTTGGCAATGCAATGTTATTACATGAAATTTTTTTCTGAGTACAGTTTATAATTCTACACTAGTTTCCATAAAATACAGAAAGAATTTATCTAATGTTTTATAAGAGGTAAATAGCCTAAATTATGCAGCTATTATGCCAATCTTTGTACTTACTTCATACCAAAGACATCCTGTAAAGTAGCCGTGAGAGTTAGGGCTTATGATAATTATCCATTAGAGCCTATTTTTAGAACTGTCTTATTTGTTTATAGCTCTTATGAATTTATGGAAGACAATGACACTCTCTTTCCTGTAACACACTTTTCTTTTAAATTGTCAGTTGCCAGAAAGAATTAGTTATTTGACAGCAGATGTGATAAGTGAATATCAGAAACATTAGGAAGACAGAGGGGGCAAAAATCCAAACTGTTGCACAGAAGAATGATTAGATGTGATTAGAGGTCCCTGTACTTTCTTTCTTTACAAGATGGTTATTGACATGCACATACTGTTGATGTTAGCATTTTTCCTCTGAGAGAGGCATTTACTAACAGTCTTTCTCCCTTACTGTGTCATTCAGTGCCAAAGAAACAAAAAGAGTTAAGGAATTTATTTAATCCTTTGAATATATTGACTGATTTTTAGTTTCAATTAACTTCTCGTTCCTGTCTAGAGGTTACAGAAAATAATTTGTTTCGGTCAAATACCATACAACTCACAGAAATATTACAAGCTGTTGCTGGCATCTATCTACCTTTTGAAAAAGAAAAAAGGACTATAACTAGATTGTTTATGAAAGCATTTCCTTTACCCTTATATCAAATCTGGGCTCTGTAGATTTTGGTGGGATTTCTCTTGCCTAACTTTAGATGTCTTAAAGCAGAATGAATCAGAGTGAATCTTATTATTTACTGTTGACGTTCATTTTATAATGAAACCAATTCCCACAGGACATGTCTGCCTTTCCTTTGACTGGTAAGGGACCCTAGGGTGGTGAGTTCATACTTGATACCTAAGGAGAGATATATATATATATCCTGTCACTGGTGTCTTTGAGGGGACAAAGTGAATTTCTCTGAATAAATCTCCCAAAGAAATGCCTGGATGTTTTTGACAAAAAACAATGAAAAAAGAGACGCATACTAGTGTCAGAAAGAAAATCTGAATTATTTTACTTTTTCACACACAAACTGGCTGAAAAAAAAATCTGATGGTTCAAACCCCGAAAACGTGAATAACAAGTCCTATGTTCCCACATATGTCTAACAGTTGTGAAATATGGGTCCCTGGCTCCCAAATACCTTGTATAACCTCAATTCAACTAAATTTTGTAAGGATAATGTCAAAAACTCTTCTGTCATTATCTAATAGGTCCACATCTGGTACAAATGTGATGTGACTGAATTGCAGGATGAGCAGTACAGCCAGTATCTACTAAGGAGATAACAGAAATGCAGGAGTAGAAGCAAAACCGAAATGCCTTGACATCATCACCATTTTTAAAAACTAGTGTTGCTAACTGAGTGGAGGCTGGAAGGTGGTGTCTGCAAGCAAGCACACATTTCCTACAGTGGTTAGACTACAAATCATTGTACAATACAAGATAGAAGTCATATGCAATAAGATAGTTAAAATTTTAATGCAGAGATATAGAAAATTAAATTCTGACTATTGAGAAGAGATTTAAAAAAAATACGTGTTCTGACTGATGTAGTTTACTTCATTTCAGATTTACTTTAAAAGACAGAGCTCAGGTATGCATTCTTTTTCTTCATCTTCAGGAGGTTAGCACAAGTGTCCTCCAGTGTTTTAAGGATACTGAGAGTGATACTGCTAACTTTAATTTCTTTAGGTCCCAAGAAGCACTTTCTCATATGAGATGAAACACATTAAAATTACTCAACATGTATGGTCTTGTATACTGGTATGCAACCAAAATGCATACTGTATAAATACACTGTTGGAAGTGACAATATCGCAGTGCAACTGATGAGGTGATGAATCTATAAAGGTCATTCATTTCTGAAGATGGTTTCCTCTCCAACTTGATCACTTGTATTGCATCTGTGTTAAACATTCACCAGTTTTATCAATAGCCTCAAAAATCAGAAGGGTTATATTAAACCTGAAGTTTCGTCTAAGCAATCCTGATACTGAAGTATGCGTGCTGAAATCTGAATATGTTAAATTGAATCTGGGCTTGGGAACTCTAATTCCTCTATGAACTGATGAGGTTCTACGTCTTTTTGTTGCCAATGTGGATGGCTGGCCAAAGCCATTTATAAAGGGAACAAGCTGCTGCTTCTTTTCTTGCTAATGCTCCAAGTAGGAATTTTCAATTCAGTTGTTCAATTCAGCTATGAAATATTTGCCTTTCCATGAGCTTTTAAATTGTATTAATTTCGGTGGTAATTGATACTGATTTCTAGTCTTTAGCATCTCTTTTGTTAAAGAATTTTAGGATGACAGTATCCAATAGGTCATGTAGCTTTTAAAGAAATTACACTCTGGAAGAGTCTAAGAAAATATTCCAAACTCATGTGCTCTATAAAAAATCACCAGTTGCCAATACATCCCTAATTCATGTGCTGCAATTGTCAGGAAACTTAAAGGCAAATTTTTAATGGCTTTAGTACAGTGAAAGTCAGACATTTTTAGGTCTTTTTAACAGAAGAATAACAAAAAAAATACATTTGCATTAGCAACTTCTAGGATTTAGCTTCATAGAATCTTTGGGGATTTATTCTCCCAACTCAGTATTTGTCATTTGCCCATTGCTTTCTCTGTGGCAGAGTTTTCTATAGTAAGGACAATAATATTCCTTTTCCCTTTCCTCTTCCATCATTTCTGTGAAAGACACTGCAACACTTACACATGTATGCCTTTTACCTTGAAGACAGCACTTGACAGCAAAGAAACCACATGAATGTCATCAGACAGGAACGACAGGCAGATGAGATAAAGTTTCTAAGCAGGAGGTGGCAAAAAGTTTTAAGATCATCTTGAGAATGTCCACAAGATCTTACAAGATTTAGTTCACAGTAACTTCACTTTATCCCATTATGTTGCATTTTTCTGGGTAAAGTAACGCATTTGTGAAATTAATGAGGCACACATAGTTGATGGTAGAAGCATAGCAATAGCTTGAAAGCAGTAGGATTAAGAGGTCTACAAACTGAGTATTGGCACAACGGGTGTGTTTTCCAGAACCTAAGCCTTTGTTTTGAACAAAGTTTAAAAGTTCAATTGATCTTTTTTGGTATGCTTAAAAAGTAGTGCCTAGTGAAAGAAACTACTGCTAAGAGGAAAAAAAAAAAAAATTCATTTCACTTCCACTAGAAAAAAGAAAATTATCATACCTTATCTTTACAATGCTGGAGTTTGGGTACAGGGATTCTTTAAGTCACTAGATAGAAGAGGAGATAAAGAGTACAAAACAGGAGAAAAAAACTAATTAGAGTAACTCAATCTGTTCCACTCATAGGAGGAATGAAATATCACAGGACTACAATCAGTGTTAGTAAGTTATTGAAAGAAATTAGTAGAACATGTTTCAGTTTTTTCTGGTGTACACTACCACTAGTAAGAACGTACTGGAATGTCATATTACATGAATAAATCAATATCACTCACATGAAGTGAACAGATTTCACATTCTAAGTCTTTGGTTAAAATACAATGGCAAACCATCAGAATGCTCTAATGTTAGTAATTTTGGAGTTTTCAGGGATTATATTCTCTTAGATGCCCTACTGTGTATTACAATATTTATCTTTTTTTGGTTACTCAGCTATGCATGTTTGAAGCAAATCCACAAATCCCATCATTAGTATCAAACCTCTTATAAGGTTATATTCTGTAGCAGTGCAAAAGTCAAATACTGCCAGGCCAGCAATTTAGAAGTTGAAAGTGTTATAAAATGAAGGCCAAAACAAGAGAGAATTATAGGAAGTCTATAAAGTATTACCGATA
Source organism: Melanocharis versteri (assembly GCA_013397845.1). NCBI lineage: Eukaryota > Metazoa > Chordata > Aves > Passeriformes > Melanocharitidae > Melanocharis > Melanocharis versteri. The sequence goes on from VZTG01008964.1 coordinate 551,610, forward strand.
GAATATTTTTACATACATGATTTACATTTCTCATGACACAAATACTCAAATAAATTGGGCATTATTAAGTAAATACACATTCAACACTTTTTAAAGCAGTATTAGCAATTCAGGTGCTCACAGAGTTCTGACACTTTGAGTTTTGTTCTTCATTCCATTCTCAACCTTGTAAAGGGAAGATTATAGTCATTCCAGTACTGATATTGAGGTCTCTCTTGGAAAATTTAAAAAATGGAACTTGATACACTTATAACAGTGCTGCTGTTTTTCTCCATATACAATTCTCTTAAGGATGTAGATCTACATGAATAACTGCAGTCAGTGCAGCATCAGGATTACATAACATAAATCACTCCTATTTTCCCTCACTTTTTTTTAAATGTAGGCTGTTATCAGCTGCACAATTAAAAACACATTTGCTTCTATGTCACTTTTATGAAGTGTTACATATGGCCTTGTCTGATATTTACTTATGTTTTTGGCAATTTGAGGTGTGTCTTATTCTACGAATTTTTTATTTGCACCTTGTTTAAAGAATTGTGGATAATTTTACATCCTCTTAAATGTACTGATTTAGCTGCAAAGCAACTTAAGTCTTGCCAAAAGATACTGCTGTTTCTCCAGGGTTTTCATCTGCATTTCTATAATGTACCTGAGTCTAAAGGACAATGTGGCAGGTAGGAAAACTGTGCAAAAAAAGAATACTTCTTTGAGAAATGTTTCTTCAAGAATATTTATTCCAGAATTATCTGGGAAACTTGTAACAAGTAACTTCTGTCTTCATAGTTGGAGCATTTGTTATGACACATTCTGATTATGGTGACAGCACTCATCATAAAGACATTCAATCTTGCAGTTTTGCTTTGGAATATACAAGGTAGACTTCAAGTACTCATGATAGGTTTTCAAAATAAGTTAAATTTTCCTTCTGTGCTTCTCCAAAATGTTACATCTATTCATGCTATTTTTAATAATATCTTTTCTGCTTTGCTGTAAACAAGTACACAACTTTTGCAGCGGTCAGTAATTTCTGATCAAATATTAACATCTGTATTAGTATTATATAGAACTCTAAAATACAATTTAGGAGAAGCAATATCCCTAGAGACAATACAATCAAAAGCCCTTCTGTTTAAATTTATCTGTTTAATGTAAATCTTAAAAAAAAAAAAAAGCAACATTCTTGCAGAGATAATATTTTTGCAGTTTTATGTATGATGCTCTCACTCAGTAAAGAATCCCTGCACTTTGATTCATCCATTTTTGTATGGAGTCAAATTAAATTTTAGCCTTGTGCTAGTATTTAAATAAAAGCAAAACATCAATATTCAATATCTTCTTTATTCTCTGCAGATTTATATGAAGCTCTGAGACTCTTTTTCTTCCCTCATTCTATTATTATTGAAGGCTTAAGTTAACACATTATAATAAAAATCATGATTTGTTTAGTTACAAGACACTTTGGAGGAATTTCACCCTTGCTCTCAACATTCCACCCTGGTGAAAGGTGACAATAAGTCTGTCATTTAGGGGAAAAAATCTCAAACCAAACAACACCTCTTGATTGATTTTAAGTGGCAAAAAATCATGACAAGAATAAAGGAAATAGGAGTCTGACTGGGAATACAAGTAAGCCATTTGGGTGTTTGCAGAGAGGTAACTCATGGAAGAAGAAAGGACTCATTATAAGTTGCCCTTTCATGCCAAAATGCCAAGCTGCCCTTTGAGTAGCAGCTGGAGACTTCCAGCTACTGTAACCTAGTTATTGTTGTGCAGTAAAATGTTCAATATTCCACAACTGGTTTGTTTTCAGTAAGAATATGTTAGAAGTGCTGTTGAATCACAAACCGCTGTTGATAAAATAGCAAATGGGAAGTGGGAGGCTAGGCAGTAATAACCTTTCTTTTTGTATTCCTTCTCTTTGCTATCATAAAAAACCCACAACAAACATAAATATAATTATTCGTATTTAAAGCAATGTTATCTTGTTTTGACATCCATTTCCTCTTACTTACTTTTAAAATATATTTTTAAAAGGTGGCTACATCAGATGTTTTGCCTTTCTTCCACAGCCAGAGAATTAAAAGATAAAAAGAATGAAAACAAATTTTAAAACACTCAAAAAGCTATAAAACACCTCAGGGTATACATTATTAGTAGCCTAATGTGTTGAAAGCACTTTCTCCATTTGGTTGTCTTGCTTCATAAAGTGCCACAGAGAGCAAGTGCATTCAAGTAGTGCACAGCTTATATTTGCCTGCGGAAAAGAATGGAGTCAGAGGAGGAGGCAGAGGTGTGGGTTAGAAGAGAGGGATTCCAGCCATTCCAGGACAGGTTTAAGAGGTTAGAGCAAATAAGCCCCAATAGGCAAAACAACAGATGATCACTAAGCTGCAGAGGAAATGAGCCCCAAATACTTGGGACTTGCCATTTCTCTGCTAACAAAAGGTATTATGAAACTCTGTGACAAGTTTTTTTCTCTCCTAAAAATACCTGGGGTAGTTAAGTGGCAAACACCTGTGGGGAAAGTCTGAAATGTCTGAAATTATAGCTGTTCTGATCACCTGTGTGGCCACCAACATGATGCAAGGTGTTTTGTTGGTTTTTGTCACCAGTTTGTTTATTTCAGAGAATGAGGTAATTACATCTAAAACTTGTTTCAGACTATCCTTGAGGTCATGAAGTCAGGCTTGAAAAACTGAGAATGAAGCACCTTGTTTCATCTCATTTCCCAGTGCGTGGTACCCTCTGACTTACTGTGCTGAAAAACTATTCATTTCCTTTGAGAATTACTATGTTTTTGAACTGTTTTTAATGAGTGTATGAGAGGTTTCTGCTTTTCTCCTTTTTTTTTTTCTAATTGTTTACAAATTTTTTAAACAATTTTGCAGGCTATGAAAAGGCACTTGCCTAATGATACCAATCAGGAACTGTAGTACAGTGAACCAAAGGAAATTTTTCTTTACTGCATTTATGTAATCACTTGGTACAGCTTTTGGCCTAAATCTACAAAAATGGTATAAAACAACTTTTTGTTGCTCCATCTCTTCCTGAAAGCAAGCCTGCAGTCCTTTACTATATGAAATAATGTCTCAGAAGCTGTTAATCACATATATTTTATGAATATTAGAATGAATATACATTTTCATATTTGATGCATGTAATCATGTAATTCTTATTCCCCAGTTTTGCTTTTTTATGAGCCAATTACCAGTTATGCTTGGGTAGTTTGTCAGGAGAGCACTTTATGTGCTAAAGAGTACATAACAGGATCCTAAATTCTAGTTTTATATGAGACCTCCTGTGATAGGAAAAGTAGTCACTAATTTTTAGACACACAGAATGAAGAAATCATAAAATACTGCTGGAAAGGAGGCAACCAGGCAGTTAAAGAATGCCTGTCCATCCCACCTGTGACTACTTAATGGCTCAGTGTCATAAAATACAACATAAAATGCAACTGGGGAAGAATTTGATTTGTGTTAATCCTTACACTTACTTTTAGCTGTATTAGCAGAATGGTGATGTAAGGTCAATGCAGATACACAATTTAGCTTATCAACATGATAATTCCAATTTTATTCATAAGGCCATTTTTTAAAAGTCAGAAGGCAAACCTTATTTATATTTCTAATTACTGATAGAAATTCTACTTCTCTTCCAGTGTGATGCATTGAAACCCCACAGAACAGTAAAAAGTGTTCTTGTGCCCTTTATACACTGACCATTCAACTAATAGATCACATTGTTCAGAGGTAGATTTGAACATGTACAACAAATCTATGTAGATGTGATATATTTGCATGTGTCATTAGTTTCCTGTTTGTACAGATGACAAATCTTAATAAAAAACCAAAGTTAAGTAGTATATGTCCAAATTCCAAAAATGTTTATAAGTCTGTTGGTGAACAAACACACAAGTTTATGGCTGTTTACTCCAGGGAAAAATCTGTTACCTGGCTAGGAGAAAATATTGTTTTCACTGTGTTTATTTCCTAAAGCAATTTTGTAAGGTAATAAAAAGGATGAAAAACTTCCTGTGGTGTGTCAACATGCTGGGGCTTCTCACATAATTCAGTCGATTTAACATTGTCAAAGGAGTTTCAGCAGTTCTTCTCTGGTGTCTGATTGCCAAGGAACTAGACTTCTCTTTTTATAACTACTTTCTACTTTAGCTAAACTAAGTAATGTCACAGAAATGGTAGCTGTTTGTCTCTAAAAGACAAGATCCTCTCCGCTCAATCTCCCAATGTAATAAAGGGATATTAAAAAATGTTTTCAAGACTTGAAGGAGGTGAACCCATCCTCCTAACATAGGCAGTTACTTCTATACCATTAACTATATAAAGAATGCAGATATCTCCAGGGGGTAATTCCATCTCCTTGAATTATGTACTTACCTCTCCCACTTCTAATAGGAAATGGCAAGAGGGTACTTTAGCATAATAGCCTACAGGTTGGTAGAGTCACCCTGACATGAGAGGCAGGAGCTCTCCGTGCTACTGAGCCTGCAGCCTGATGCCATCTGCCTCACTGCTGGCCAAAGGATCCCTGGGGACAGCTCAGGGCTGAGGCTGTGCTCCTCCTTCCAGGGGCTGTTCTCTGTGCTATCTGTAGAGCCACATGTAAAATTCTTGCCAGTGCTGTTGACAGTAGACAGGGGCCTCATCCATGCTGTCTGGTAGGATTCATCCAGCAGGAGTATTGCTGAAGTGCAGCAGATAAATACTTGTCTCCTGCAGCCCGAACACTGTATCTCCCATATCCTGGGTGGGTGCTCTGGTATCACCTACCATGACCAAATTGGACCCTTCACTCCCTATATTACAGTTTTTATTTTTACAGATTTTTTAACCCAGCTTAGTTCTTTGATTTTATAAACAGTGCAGTCCCACAAACAGTGGTTTTAGCACAACTGAAAGGCTGGATACATAGCATGGATGTACAAACAGGACGAGAAAAGTCCACATAATTTTCTGCAGCCAAGTTTTCCAGGAAAGAGAAAGATCAGCAAAAATAGGCCTCACATAAATATCTTTAACTTAGCAGCTGGGGATTTTCTGTATTTGTGAATGTTGTAGTCAGATAAGCTTCTTTACCTTTCTCCCTTCTTCTGTCATCCTTTGCAGTTCTCAGATGTTTTAAAAACTAATGAGAATGTCTCTCAGATTTTGAGAAGAAATTATGAACCATACTTCTTGAGATGCTCTCACCTCATAGGAAGTGTTCCGCACCATTTTGGAGTGCTGAGACTTCTTAATTTCTGGCATAGATTATTTGAAAAAAATTGCTTTGGGGAAGTCAGATGGATGCAAAATGTTTTGCTCTGCGTGAGCAATGGACTCAATCATTGCTGAATAAAGGATGTAAATAAAAATATTTGTTGCTTTTCCTTTCCTCCTTCCTTTCCCATTCATTGTGGCTGCTGTTTTCCCTTCCCAGGTGCAGATGTACCTGGGGAAAATTATAGCTTTATTATAGCATTATTATTGCATAGGGAAAATACAGGTTTTACTGGATATTTCTAGATATATATTTGTATAATATTTCTTCACTGGAATTCCAGCCTACGGCAGCTGTGTAGATTTAGAACTCCTAGCATCCATTGCTCTGCTTTACTATTTTGTTCAGAAAGAAAAAAAATGTTTCTGTTCTCATATATGCATTGTGAGAAAGATAAACTGAGGGTTCCCATTCATGGAAGAGGAGGGAGGTAATCAAAACATTGTGGAAGCAAAATTATTGAATAACCTAAACTCTCTCTAGAAGGGAGAAAAGAATGCAAAGTTTAATCCAAAAAACCTTTTAGTAAGGTGGATTTTATTGGTCAATGTCCACAGAATTGTGAATATCATTTTAATCAGGACCGTTCATAAAGAAAGGTTCTGCCAAAGAGACAAAAAGACCTGACATTCAGACACCTGTTCTACTGTTTCAGATCCCATTTCCTGTATTAATGTTATTAGTCACTTCCATGAAGTGTTCTGAAGTGTTGAAATGAGTTTTCCTGAGATACCCCAGATGTCTGCAAAGAAAGTCATGAAGTTTTTTATTGCAAGAAGAGTCATGGAAATGCGAATGCAAATATGAAACAAATCTTGAAGGGCCTTTGTTTTATATTTATTAAATTAAGTATAAGTGACCAACGACTACATCAATGTTTGGGCTTTCACCTGTACATATTTTTATATGATACAGATTCTAGAGGGAGTGAATATGTTATTTTTACCAATTATTTTGTTCTATCCCAGGCAGAAAAACACAGGTGGCTCCTCAAACTGTTTAAATTGTGTGTGCATTCCATTTAAATGTTTTTCTCATTTTGTAACTGTAGCAATATTAATTTTAAAGGGTTTCCTTTTTTACATCATAAATAGAGTGTTTCACAAGATGAAATATGTCCTTAGGCTGACATAACCCCTATAGAGTTGTGGAGCTAACATTCTTTTCCAGTTACTCTTTAAATAATTGATAAATCACAGTGTTTATGCATGTTTGATATCAGAATTATTTCCTTTTGCACCAGATTAACATAAATGGATCTTTATATTGCTGTCTAAACAAAAAACATATTTTAAAATATTATAGCAAGCCAAATCCTTAGAGCCTGTTGACAAGCTGTTTCAAACAGATTATTTTTAAAGTTATGTGCTTAATGAGATAGTCAGTATACCTCTCCAGACTATTTAGCTATGTATGTCTGCACCTTAATTAAGCTAACTACTCTTGCTGTAGCAGTATGGCTATTACCTCATTCATTTACCAAACAGTAACCGTAAACAGCATTTTCATCTCGAAAACATTAGAAGCAGCAATCAGGAAAACAGAGTATGCAATCTGAATAAAAAAAAGAGTCGTCCCTGTTGTTCAAATAGCAACTAGAACTCTCTAGAACATCTAGGCTTGCAGATGGCTCTACCAGGAAATTAACTTTCCATTTACATAGCTGGATAGATTTTACGCCGAACCTAGCTTAAAGCAATTATAGGTATCTGACCTCTATTTAGTCTTATGAACCAAAACCCACTTAATCTTTACCTTTGTAAGTTCATAGACCGAACCAAAATAAATCACATCTTATGTGTTTTATGCTTGCATTTTTTTAAAACCCTAGAAACAGACTCATGGAAACTTCCTACTCGCTCCTGGTTATAATACCGCTTGGTCTTTACCATGGGGTGACTTAGGAGGCAGTTTGCATCTTGACCAGGTCATCAGCAAATAATAAATAAACCAACTTGCCTCATTCCTGGTCTGTGTAGCTTCACTGGCCATGTTGGGTTTATATTGTCAGCCTACAACTCTGAGGCATGCTTTTTTTTTTCCTTTAGATTTGAATAGACAGCCCTTTAGCTCCAGAAATGTTACCCTTTCAGCTTAAAAAAAATCTTACTTTTTTTTTTTTTCATATTGGCATCTTCTATCCCAAGCATTAGAAAGTTGGAAAAGTTCATATTAATAAAGGGGCTATTTTCAACAGTGCCAATCTTTTTATCAGTCTTTCATCAGCTTCCTAGTAGCTCTTTGTATTCTTTGTCTCTGTCACTGTGTTTACTCCTGCTATTTCAGTAATTTTTCATGTAAAGCACAACGGAGTCTACCAATACAGTGTTACCAGTGCTAAATAACTTCTTTTACATTTTCATATATGAATACTTTTACAATCAAAATTCAATAGATAGCCATACTTTCTGTAAGATGCATACTCTACTATTCCACTGGAAAGAAAAGGAAGTGTCATGGCTGAATGATTGACTCTTTTGTATCTCAAAACAGAGGAAGGAAAAAACACAGTATATTATGTACCAAAGAGTGGGCTTGGGAAATATCCCTTGTCTATGTAGAACCAGAAACATGATAGGACAAGATCAGATCTCCTCAGTGGGCAAGTAGTAAGAGTGCAAATAGTTTTGACATATACCATTGATAACAGAGAGGAGAAGAAAAGGGGTGGTTGACTCCATATTGAAAAGAAAATTATTGGCAGACAGTGACAAGAAAGGAAAGGTATTGAATTCTCTTTTTGATCAGAATTTACTGAAAAGGTCAGTTGTAAACAGATGATTGTCACCACTGATAAGTGTGACACAATCTTGAATAAAGTCAGATCGTCTTAGAAGCCAGAGAGGGTATTAGGTATACATTAGTGAGAAGCATTTTAGATATATGCATTCCAGATATGTCCTCATTACATTACTTAAAACCTACAAGATATTGAGCTTTTTGTTCTAAATCCATTTGCCAAGTACAGGAAGTATCTAGATGAAATATGTAGCAGTAAAGTAGAAGTTATAAATTTTTTGTGGCAAAGAACAACCAGTGTATATGCTTTCAGAGTGAAAACTGCCTTCATATAGCTTTATTTCATTACTGGTTTTTTCAGTTGTGACCAGCTCGGAACTAAATCTTTTGCAAATTGTAATGTCTGTGTTAACATCCACCTAATTACTGCTAACAACTGTTAGTATTCATAGTGAAAGAGTAATTCTGTATTTGATGGAATTGCTGCCTTCATATATTTTCGGGATTTTCTTCTTGGGCTTTGAGCTTATGCTCTCACAGCAGTCTATACTTATGAATAGGCATGATACTATTCAGATATTTAGTTGCTTTGTTCAGTTTTAATTTCTTAAAATTACCCACTATTTATATATATATTATTATTTTAAGTGTTTCTATAATAATGTCAAGTTTATGCAGTTGATTCTCTTATTGTGGTACTATATAATAATGTAAGCACAGACAATTTTACTTATTACACAGCATCTGTTTTTGTTACAGCTTGACATATGCATTTCACTTGTAAATTAATAGCTTTTGTGTTCTACTTATGCCAGTGTCTTCATCATTATACCTTTGTTGAAAAATTTGTTTCCAGATTTTCCTTTTAACTATAGTGCTGTAGTAATTTTCTCAGCAGGTGTGTGCGCCTTTTTCTTTCAGGAAAGGTAACATCCATAATAGATAACTAGAACTTCACTAAAGTAACAAGGGGAGACGTGGAAAAAAATGAATATTTTTTCAACTGATTCCAGTAATTTAAGTTTCATAAGGACAATTTTCCTTCAATATTGCTTTTAATGTTGAAACTTAGAGAAATTTACACGTCGGTATCTTGACTGTGTGGGATACTATTATTTGTAGCTTATGACATCATAGAATTTATTAGCTTATGACATCATAGAATCTTAGACCACCAAGTTGGAAGGAGACTTTGAGAATCATCTGATCCAGTCTTTCTTGGCAAAGGCACAGTCTAGACAAGATGCCCAGAACCCCATTCAGGTGAATCTTAAAAGTATCCAAAGTTGGGGAATGCACCGCTTCCCTAGGGAGGTTATGCCAATGACTGATTGTTCTCATTGTCAAAAATTTTCCTCTTGTGTTTAATTGGAATCTCCACGGGAGTATCTTGCACTCATTACTCCTGTCTTTTCCCTGTGACTCCTTGTAAAAATGAAGTCTCCATCTTCTTTGTAGTCACCTTTTAAATACTGGAACATGGTAATAAGGTCTCGCCTAACCCTTCTTCTTCCAAGGCTGAACAATCCCAGTTCTTTTAGCCTTTCCTAATATGGCCGGCTTCCCAGTCCTTTGATTGTCTTTGTGACTCTTCTATGGACCTTCTCTAAATCATGTGGGAACTACAAGAAATACTGATAGAGCAAAAATCTATACTTTTGACTAAACAGTCTCCTTTACTGCTGAAATGCAATTAGTCAGGGAGTTACTGTTCTGAATTCTGTCCAAAATGCTAAAGAAAAAGTCATCTATAAATTTGCTTGTAACATCCTCAGTGCCTGTCTTAGCCATCCTTAATGCCAATAAATTGGAAGTTTATGAGAGGTTGGAGAAAATCCCATTGATCTTAACTATTATATCTCTTTCTATTTAAGGATTACAAGATCATATCCAAAGCAAGAAAAAATATGCCATCTATTATTAGCGTCAGTTTAACAATATTGTTAAAATTAAATGGTCCTTTAACACACTTCTCAAAGAAGAAGGAAAAAGATTCTGAGCTTGAAAATTAATTAATTTGTGCAAAAAATTTTACCCTACTCTTTTTTCTCCCTTGACATCTTCTACCCCTTGGCCTACCTTTCATCCATGGTCCCCCTAACACACAGCTCTTTACACTTTTATTTGACCATGTTGATCAGTATTTGAGCATTCCTTTTCAGAAATACCAGAAGATACTTGAGAAAACCCATATTCACAGAGATTTTTGCATACTATTTCATAATAAATCTGTAGTTATGAGCTAAAATTGGAGATGAATAGAGAGAACTGCATTCCTTGGAAGGGAAGGAAATTCAAGACTTTTTAAGCTAATGGCTCAGCCGCTTGTTAAGAGAAAGAAGGTTAGGGAGAGTCCAGTCTTTCCTATTTATGGCAATGTGGAAGCTTTATTGCAAAAGAGTTTCTCATTTAAAGTCAGCTCAGGGTATAACTGAATACAGTGTTAGAGTGAGTCTGTGATTAATCTGAATACAGAGTAGAGTGAGGCCTGTTCTGTATAAGGAGGAGGGCCAGGGTGTATTTTATAAAATATGAGGACATGACTTTTAAATACACAGGCACTACAAAGTAATTTTGTAGTGTTTCAGGTGAAATTTAAAATGATCAGTTATACAGATGACTGGGGAGCTTCCAGCAGAAACAGGTACTGAAAAACCCAGGGGTTTATACCTACCTTACAGTGACATATGAAATTTCTTTTTCTTTTGTAATCTAAAATTTAGCAATTGTGTTAATACTAAGTTTATTATCATGTGAACCAAATTCTGAACAGCTATTTCATATTATGTCAAGTAAATTATCTAAGTAATGTAATAACAAGTGACTTTTTTAGCTTACAAGCAGTTTATCTGGTGCTGTCAGGCAAATTATCTCATAAATATTGCTGTTATTCCTGAGAGCTTAAAGAGAATAGAATTGTGTAATTCTTTTAGACAGAAGAAGTGAAATGTGACACAATACAACAAAGACAAGGTGTTTCTATAATTTTAATTTTAATCCACTCAAACTAAAGTAAATAAATGGGTTGATTATGGAGTGGTGGAAGATATAATACCTGTAAAGACTACAGAAAGCCTCTTTAGCTTTGTTGCCTCAGGTAAAGGTATTTGTCTATGCCACTGGCATCTGGCCAATTTAATGAATTTTGCCAGCAGGAATTAATTTAGACTGATATGCTGTGGTGTAAATATTAAATGTATTTTAAAATTCACTGGCTACATTTCTATTAGATTCTGTCGAGAGGGATAATTGTCTCATTGTATATATAATTGTATATGATATGCTTGCATAAAATTCCTCATTTCTTCTGTTATTTCACTACCCCTTTTGTCATATTAAATGCTAGACTGTGAACTGCAAATGTTATTATCTGTACATAAGTAAGGAGTCTTGAAGTAATGCAAACTTGGCAAACTGTGAACTCTTCATGGGCCAGGTCAGTAGACTGCCTATAGACTGAGGGCAGAGGAACAAAATAGGTTTAGTTGAAGTTTTCAACAAACTGCTTTATTCTACTTCAGTCTGTTCAGAATGAAAAGACCAGGTTGGAAAGAGAGTCCTAAAGGGAAAGGAGCCATTTGACTCAGTGAAGTAGTGGCTCAAAAGCTGTGGATAGGACTTTCAGGGGGAAGGAACACAAGGAGAGTAATGAGCTTCAGCAAACATATCATATGCAGAGCAAACCTATGATGAAAATGTAAGCTGTGTTGTGAGGTATTTTTCTTCCGATACTTGCTAACAGTTCAAATGGAAACTTTAAATGAGAACCAAAATTACAGATGTCTAAATCCAAATCTTAAACTGAATTTGTAGGAGTTGTGGTTTGCAGTTCCCTTCCCAAAGAAGACTGAGGAGGAAGGAGTATGCCTCAGCTGTAACGTATGTGCTGGTGAAATCTCTTAAGAAGTAGGTAGAGAAATTGCAAGAGAAAGCTGACAGAGAGAGTGAAATCTGGAATGGGGGTGTGGAGAAGGTGATTGGTAGCAAGCCAGGAAGATCTACAATAGCACCTACTGTGAATGAGGAAAACCAAGCTAACAAGACATTTCAGCTCACAGGTTTTCTTCACAGGGAAATGATCCCTTCTCAGTCAGTGATGCATTACAATGCTGCCCACAGGAGCTGAAGTTTCAAGCCTAATGACAGAGTGGATTAAAAATAAAATGAAAGCCCGGCAGGCTGGTAAAGCTGTGAGATTAAGGATCACTCTTCCCATGAGGAAGAGATGTGTTGGTTGGTCATGAGTGACTCACTCCTGTGTGTGGTGAAAACTTTGGTCTAGTGTCTGGATCTAATATTGTGGGAAGTCTTCTGTCTCCCAAGAGCTTAAATCTGAGGGATATTGCCAAAGCCATCTAGTCAAGTGACAATTAGCTGGGACTGCTCATTCATGCAGGCATGACTGATTTCATTGTCACTCTAAGCAGATGAAAAGTGACTGCAAGACGCTGGGAGGAAGGCTGAGGGGGGTCAGAGCTGTTGTAATGTGCTAGTCAGTCCTCCTGGTCATTCAGGAAAAATGTGTGTCATTCAGTGCTCATATGCAAAAGCTGCATTACCAAAGTAGGCTCTGGCTTCCTTGACAATAGCATGAACTTGGAAGTAAATACAGAGTGAAATGCAACTAGTTTTGCCTGAAGGAAAGAATTATGTTTCAACTTAGGAAAAACTACACAAAGGGCAAGCAGTTTCTTCTTTGGTTCTGTGATGGATTACATGAGAAGCAATGGGATTAAACTGCAACTGGAAGGAGTCCGGTTCAATATAAGGAGAACTTCCAATGCTAATTAAAGCTGTATTTGCTAATAGATTAACTTATGAGGCTTTAAGAGACTCATCATGGCAGGACTGCACAAACAGGTTAGACAAACAGCTTTAATAGATTTAGTTGCTTTTCAGCCATATGTTGCTGTTCTTTTGTATTACCATAGAATGAACAAATTCATATCAGTGCTTGCAACTTGCATTCAGAAATACTAGGAAAGACAAACTGTGGATGCCATTAAAGTTTTTCCCCTGTTCCTTTGTCATTCTGTGAAAAATTCTGAAAGTAAATACTATACACTGGATATTATACTGTCTAAATATTATGTTGTAATGAAATTGTAAGTGAAAAGTAAAATTGAAGTTGGACTTATCTATATTATTTAATTGCCTTGAAAAATCAAGAGGTAATGAAATCTGGTATTTTAAACCAAGAGAGACATATAGATCAATTTTTAACAGTTTAATAGTCTGGTTTCTGCTGGAAAAAATGGCATGGCTTCCTTACTCTGTAGTAATAAATAACAACAGCTTTTTTTACTCTTAATGTGATTGATACTGCAGTAATTGTACTCCAGTGAGCAAGTACTATTATGATATAAGCCACAATTATCCAGTTGCATTTCATTATCTGAAGCAGTGATTCTAGTGTCTCCTTCTGAGTCAGTTTTTTTTTTTTTTCATATCTTTTCAATTCTTATTGTTCACAGTCCTTCTAATACATCGTCAGTACAGAGACATATGTTTCTTACTTTCAGATGGGACCATAATAGCGTCTTCAGGCCCTGGATTTAATTTGTTTTCAGTGTCTCTAATAATATGCATGTTGCTGTTGGTATTTTATTTATGGAGATTCACTGTTATAAAGCTGTGTTTGTAACACATGTATCTTCTTTAAAGAGGCACAATAGCAATATTGTCATTAAGGTAACATCCAATTTTAGGGATGGCTGTTAAATATTGCAGAATTAAATGAAGCCATTCATCTCTTAAGTGAAAAAAAACACAATGCTTTTTTTAAAAAAAATTAATTTAAGTAAAATTAATTGCAGTCCTTTTATTGAAACATCACAGATGTTTGAAGAGTAGGTTTTGTGCTTTTGTCCTTAGGGCTCCTGCTATACTTCCATGTAATAGGCGCAAATCTGGTATTTCTTTCTGATATCCATCCATTACAGCTGTGCTTGTAGTGATAAATATATCACTGAATCCCTTTGAGGGAGAAAGGAAAGGTCTGACAATATGCAGGTTTGTGATCACATTTCAGATGGCCATTTGTGCTTTGATAGTGCTTTTACGTGTCCTAAATTAATACTAACTCTCAATATACAAATATTTTCTTTCAAAAGTTCAACACCTCTCTTAGGAATGATTTGTATTCATCTGCTTCTGTTTTTGGAGATGCAGTCCTGGCTTCTACTAGCCATATTTTGTTGTCCCTCAAAGAATTTATCAAATACCTGCATTTATTGGAACTCACCAAAACATGGAAGCTCTCTGCTTATTTTGTACAGATGGCTAATACAGAGGCAGTCAGTAGAATTTAAAAAGATGCTTGTAGAGCTCTACTTTCCAGATGAGACCTCAGGACTATCTCAGGCCTCTCTTCCTCTACTTCGAGGTAGGATTAAAAAGAAACATTTTGGTTTCCATATGGATTAAGATGATCCATGAGAACTGTTATACTGTGCCAGAATAAAGATCCATCTAGTCCTCTGTCTGGTGATAATAAAAGAATAGTTATATTTCCTTTTGTCTTTCCAACCATCTGCTACTTTAGGACATCTTCAGACAGTTGATTAGGGACTTCCTAAATAATGTCTACTGTGTCCTCATTGTCTATATACTTTACAAATATTTGATCTCTTTTTGAGATTTTTTTGCTCCCAAGAGAGATTTTATAACATTGATTATATAAGCTGAAACATACCATCTTGGTTCTCACTTTGGTTCTCATCTAGGAACCATAGTGAGGGTGACTCAGCCTGCAGGTATCTATAGGAACAGATTCGAAAGCAGAGGTCATGCTTGTGCTTATGCATTATTCAGTGTTGAATCAAGCCTCTCCTCTATGTAACTGTTCATATATTCTGGAGCTTTTCCCTTTCTTCCTTCAAGGAAGTTGATGCTGAGTTCCTTCAGGCTGCGTGTGTTTGCAATCCAGTGTGTCTAGTCTTGAGAAAAACCAACTAGGACATGAAAATGCTAGAAATTATGGAAGTAATCCCAATCTTTTATCCTTTGAACCATTAAGCTGGTAAAATGTGATCAACACACAACAGAGAATGGTGCCATCACTGCTAGGTCAAGAAGCAGATGTGAATTAAATACTTCCTATGCTCCCATATTTGCCAGAACATTTTGCATTACTTAGCTTATGTGGATTTTTAGTGTGAACTCTAAAATCGACTGCATCTTGTAAAACCAGCCCCAAGAATTGCTATATTCAGTCTATAAGCAATTATACATATATTTGAATGCATTCACCAATATATGATGTATTTTGTGTGGGCTGTTGCATGCTTCTTTCAAATCTTCTCTGATTCTTTCAATGCACATATACTCTTGGACAATAAAATTTCACAATCTTACCACAACTTACCTATCCCATTAAGCAAACAAAAGCCTAGCAAGGGCAGAAAATAAGACTAGCCAACTAATAATTTCAAGTGTAAAGTACTCTTTCTTACTCATTCATTAACATAAGATTATCACAGCATGGACTCATGTTTTCTTCCAAATTGTAATGATCTGGCTTCCTGTTTGGAATCACTTAACATCCCAATGGCACAAACTGTATTGTTGCTTGTCTTCATCTCAATGCATGAGATGAAGATCTGTCTTAATGAATTTACATTCTTCTTGAGCTATTATATTTTAATTACCTGTTAATGAATGTAAGTCAGCAGCTGTGTAATGCAAACAATTGATGGAGAAGGTTACAGAGTCTAAATTGTTTGGGGAAATCCATACATATGGCTAGCATAAAATAATGAAAGGTTCTTTTTAAATTGGAAAATTACTGTGACCTGCAAAGTTACACTATATCTACAGACCACAAGAAAATGAGAGATCAAATCATATGTAAAAGTGTGGGAGAATCTTATTTACTGCCTAAGTCAGCAAAATACTGATGAGGAACTGGTGCCCACTTGTTTCATATGTTGCCCTTCAGTCTTGGCTGTTCCCCTAGGTACTCCAAGGGAATGGTCTCTGTCAGGATCTGTCCTAACAAGTAACACCTACTATGCTATTCTTTCTTGCAGAGGACCAGATGTATTACCTGAGTCTTACATTGTCTATTAACCACCTTTCCCATTATCCCTTCAGAACTTTGAGTCTAATTTACGATACAGTTTATCGTTAAATAGGATCGAAGCAACTGTGGTACACACAGGGTTTTCAAACATCTGATTGCTCCTATTTAAATTTTTAAGGATTGGAGAAACCTGGAATCTCTTGATCTTACTACTCTTAAGAGTCCCTAGAGCTCATTGAAAGATACATTTCCTCATCATCTCATGGGGATCCAGTGATTAAATTGGAATAGCAAATTTCATTAATATAAATAGGTAAGAAAGGTCAAACAAACCCCTAATAAATAGTAGTTTTCAAATTACACTTTAAAATCCTCGTATGGAAACTGAAAATAATTATTGCTGTGCTATTTGCCCCAAGAAGGTCTGAAATAGTATCTCTCAGAGGAGTGAACAATTCAGTTCAGCTTTAACTGAATGTGAAAATTTAAAACCCAGCTTTTATGAGCTTAATCATCTGCATTTCAGCAGAGGGCAACAATAATAGGCTACAATTCGTGCAAGAAGATAATAGTATGGAACAGTATTCTTCTGCATTACTGCCTCTCTGGCACAAAGACTTTTGGATAATGAAATTTAAAAAGCCCCAAACATTTGCAATCATTTGCACACCTGAAGCCAAAGTCTGCTCATTTTTGTACCTGCTGAGAAGTGCCGTGTTCCATGTTCTTGTTTGTTTCCTCTACAGAGCAGGCACAGCCATCACTGGGAAAATATCAATCTGTGGTTGCAACATCTAGCGCACAAAGATGACTGAATTTGGCCATGGGGCATTTTTCATTATGTTCCACTTCATATCATCTCCTTGCCCAGTATTCTTCATGTCCATGATGTCCAAACATACTGCCAGATGAACTTTTGGAACATATGTAGTAAAATGTATTTGTAGCACTAACAATCTGTTATACTTTGAACCAATCTTCTTTGATATCTTTCACTAAAATACGTTCTTCCCATCCCGGAAAGTGTTCAAAGCCAGAGCTCTGGATGGAGCTCTGAACAACCTGGTCTAGTGAAAGGTGTCTCTGACCATGGTAGGGAGGTTGGAACTAGATGATCTTTAATGTTACATACAATCTAAACCATTCTATGTTTCTCTGATTCCATTATTGATCTTGAATTATCACCACTTGCCTATTTGCTTGTCAGATGCAAGATACTGCAGAGACCTTCTTTTTGACTCCTTCTTCCTCCTTTCGCCCTGAATTGATCACCAGATCCCAAATTACTTTCTCTATGATGTTCTTAGATATTTTTTTTTCCTAATTTGCATTCATGGAAATTGGACCAGAACAGAATATCATCCTTCAGCACCCGTTTTTTGTGAAGTAGAAGCAGGTAGTTCTTGCTAGCTTCAAATCAGCCTACATCATTGTCTTTGCCTTCAGAAAAGAGTTCGTTTTGTAGCTGCTTCTTCTGTCTCCTTTTGTGCCATTCCTGATTTTTAATTGCTCAGTATAAGTACATCTTTCTAAAGAATATTCTCAGAACACCTCTCTTTTTTTTTAATGTAGTATCTGCTGGTGTGTTTTATTTAGAAACATTACATTCATGTATATTTGCAGTGTATTGTACTGGTGTCCTCTGATGAAAACAAATTTTGTTAAATTGCATCAGTTACATAGTGCTGTGTGCTGTGATTGTGCTTAATAACTCAGTATTACAATGAGTTCAGTAAAGTTATGGAACACTGAAGCAACATTTCTCTTTTAGTTAACCTGTAAAGTAACTGATTTTTTATTCTCTTTTCATTTATGGAAAATGTTTGTGTTTAGGTTTTAATTACCAGATATCACAGATGTGGAAATTAAATTTTACTAAATGTACATTGTAAAGAAGAATTTATGGGAAGAGCATATGTGTGCTGCCTAACTGTAGAACTTTTTCTGTAATGTCAGATATTTATGCGTGTGAATGATGAACATTTAGGTATTCCTAAAACTAATCATATTTAATAATTTTTAGCTTCAGGTACGCTTGTACAGCTATAATGCAGTTTCCAAGCTTCTGTGAAAGAATTAAAAATAATACACTTCAAGAAATCACCATATTACCTGAAAGATAAACATAGTTGTTTTAATTAATCAAAATAACAGCAGTTAAAACAACCATGTAATATAGGTGCTTAGATTGTATTTTAGAAAACGAGCTGGAAATTTTCGAATGAGAAAATGATGTTTTGGGTATGCATTTACATTTCACAAGAACATTCGCAGTGCACATTGCACCTAATGTACTTCGTATCTGTTAAAAAAATGTAATCTCTATGTTTGAAGTAAACAAAAACAGTTCTAAATTATTTAATATGTAGCTGTAACTTGCCACTAAATAGATATTTTCAGTGTTTTGTTTAGAAAAGTAAAATCTCCTTTTCTTAACATTTTTCTTTCATAACTTAAAATTTTAAGGTTGTTGGCTGTAGCCTTTGCTTAAATTAGATGAAAATACATGGTTTTGACGAGGACTTTAATAGTTTCTACTAACACAAACAGGGATTTACAGTGCTGGAGTAATTAATGTTTGAATTAGGAATAATTCCCAGAAGTCTTCAAATATTTTTTTCTGTCAAAACATGTGGGTTTTATCTGCTTTTTCATTTAAAAAATCATATAAGATAGTTGGTATCTTGTATGGATTAATTTTATAGTATTTCTTTGTCCATTGAACGTCCTAGCTCCTCTAATGCTTCTCCTTAACTAACATAGAAGAAAGGAGGAAGCTGAGGCTGATGCATATGCAAGAAGGAAGGGTAGAAATGTATTTCTGACACTTTTGATGCAGGATACGTTTGAAAACCAACTGAAATTGCTTGCCAGCATGCTCTTGACAGTGGGAATTATCCTTTGATAGCAAAACTATGGGATGTCAGTGACAGACTTGCTCAGTATTTGCATGAGGAATACAAAGAGCTTGCCACTGCAGCCTGGTTTTGAAGTCTGCAAAACACAGTGCCGCTCACATCTCTGCATATAGTTTAGGGACAATATTGTAAACACTAGAGGAAATTCAGTGGTGATCCTTCTTTTCTTCTAAAAAGATATTGCAGTTTGGTTGAAGCAGTTTAATGTTACACTGTGGTTTCCAGATGATTCAGATAAATTCTATATAGATACCTAGTTGACAATGTCTTTAATTTAAATATGTGTTTATTCTAGGTATTAGGGATCTGTCATGAATACACATTTTAGATTTATTAGATTGTCAAAAGCTTTCAGAGCTTATGTTTAAAAAACAACATTTTTCTTCTGGTAATGGTAAGAATGGATATGTTCTACACATAATTCTCTTTGTATTGGACACTACTTTGTCAGAAAGCTGGCAGTGCTTGTTTAGATGGAGTCCATGAAATGCAGGGCTAAACAAGAACTTCTCATGAATCATGTGTCTCAGTCTGGTTTTCGCTTTACTTTTCACCTAGGGATATTGTTGAATGTTTTAAGAAAAAATTACTTGAACACTTATCACAACTTTTTTTTGTATACTTGATTTTGCACCTAGGATAAAAGGGTAGAGTAAGGGATGTTTCCAAAGCTGTTCCAGCCTACATTTTCATAATTCCTTAAGGAAAAGAACTTGCTTAGAGTTTGATGATTTTGGTGGTTGGCAGTAAGTTGCTCTGAATTAATTTTATTTAGAGTTTAATCTTCTGGTTTATTTTATATCTTCTAATAAGAAACAAAAAGAAAAAAGACATAATGTTTTAGAGTTTAGAAATAATTTTGCATCTATTCACCTCTCCTTTATTCTGAACAGCAGAATGAACCACAAAATGACCACTGAAATATCCCATTATTCAAATGATCTTGTCAAAGCTTTCAGTCCCTTTACTGAAGGAGATTTTATTTTCTTTTTTGCAAGCATAATTTGGAAGGGAGAGTCTGATATATGTCTCTAAAATCCCGGGGTTTTTTTTGTTTCGTTTTTTTCTTCTAGTGACTGAGTATTAATATCTTTCTTTATTCATTTTTATAGATTAAAAAAATCAACAGGAATTTTCCCGTAAACCAGCAGGTAAGAAAAACAACATTTGGATTTTTTTGATTTATAATTCTAATTCTCATTTGAACTATCTTTAATCGTGTGGTAGCTGTTCATTATTCTAACTGAAGAATTCTCAGTAGATTTTTCTTAGAGAGTACGCTGGTGTTTTTACTTTCTCAGCTCAAAGGGAATTGGAGTATTTCATCAAAGTAAGAATGTACTTAAATTTTTCAAATTAACCTATTTGATGCAGGTATATATACTTTTCTTCAGAGTGTGTCCTACTAATTTTACTATAAAAGGAGAATGTTATTGTTTACAGAATTAGCCAGAATACATTAATGTTCCAAAATTCTAAAAATGTCTGGTCTTTTTGTGGTTTTTTTTGCCTATTTACAAATGAAGGCAAAAAAAGTTAATATTTGCACAGTGTTATGGAGCAGGCCAGTAGCAGAATTTTGGATAAACAGAATCTGATGGTCCCCAAGTTCATCCATTGGCAGTCTCACATTACTGGAAGGAACTGGAATGTCTTTCAAAAAGAAAGCTAAATTCCTCAAATGGGGATACTTTCTTGTAAAATGCATCATGACCACAATTGCTGATATTCTCAACAGCTCTGTATCAGGTGACAGAGTCCATACGATGAAGGGATAGATATTTTTTTCTTGAAAAAATCTGTTTTTCCCAAAATACTTCTTAAAAACACAAACCTACAGGCAGTTTCTAGTTGTTAGAGACCCCGGTAAGAATGGACAACAGCCACACCCCCTCAAAAGGTTCAAGATATCTTTTAGAAAACTATGTAAACAAAGTGTGAATAAAAATTGTCAGGGTGAAGGTCAGTGCACTGTAAAGTTAATTAAGTATGTATGTGTTGTGTATGACAACTATTATATGACAATTTCCTTTTAAGAAACATTATAAGGGAAAGCAGAGGAACCTGATTCATAAGAAGGAAAAAACTACTTCCTTGTAGAAGGAGAGAAATATGTATAGGACTGAGCTGTAAACTCACCTTGAAGAGGACAGATTTGAGGAAGAAAAGTGCTTTCTCCTCCCTTACACCAAATCTTCAGTTAGTCAACATATTTCTCAGTTCCCTTTCTCTAGTCCAACTTTATTTATATTGTTTGTGCTGAGTGTAACTCACAAAGGAGGGAAATACTTCTTTTTTGTTCTCTGTTTTCTTCATGAGAAGGTACAAAAATGTAATAAATTAATGACTATAACAGTAATACAATACTACTAATATTAACAATAATAACAACTATGTGGGTAAATATAAATGAAGCTACAATAAATGAAGATGATTCTTTCATTTGGGAATTTTCATAATAGTTTATATAACATCAGATGCAGAGAGTGCAAAGATATGCTCCTGTCTCAAAAGAAGGAAGAAGATACTGCATGGTGAACAAAAAGCAGCTAACTAGCTCCATTTTCACTGTTATGATTCACCCTGAACTTACCTCTTTGCTTTTATTACTGTAAAAAATAAAGACAACAAAAATATAAACAACCGTTATAATGTCCCACCGCTCTTACATATAATTCAGGGAACTCTGCTGTTTTGGAACCCTTGGCACTCGGGGTCAACAAGGCATTTTATTCTTCATTAGAATTCCAGTGGAAAGCAAAAATATCTTTCTTGGCTTGAATAGCTTTTTGGCCGTGCTATCTGTTAGGACAGCCTGCAATTATAGTGCATTCATCTCTCATCAGCACCAATCATTATATTCCAAAGGAATTACTATGGAGCATTTGAAGAAACTCAGTCAAAAGGTCAAACTGGAAAGAGAGGCTGATTTGATGGGCAGTGAGAGTGGTAAGGTCTCATTGCCTTGTCAAATACTGGAGAAGAAAAAGGTTTACTTATCTGTGAGTGTCTGAAATTTTAGGGGACATTAAATTCAAAACCAGATTACCTTTTGGGCTTACCTTTTGTAGAGAGGGTTGCAGTTTTTTATCATAGAAGAAGTTAGGAAATATCATGTAAATTAAGTTAAATAGTTAAATAATATTTTTGAATAGAGTCAGAAAAGGCTACACAGATGTAAGGTTAATTTCTGTCTTCATGTGCAGCAAATATTAACATGGTATGCAGGGAAGGAACGGGACTTTTTACTTGTTATATCAACACATCATTTATCTAAAAATTAAATTACCGTCTTGAATACTCTTGTCATCTTGATTTTTTTAAATTAAAATACATTTTTGTCTGAGAGGTTGAACAGCTAGTTTTAACTTCTTTCTGCAAGCACATCATGAGCTTGAAAGCTGTCTTCATCCTATTATGCTTTAAAAAAAAAAAGGGTGTGCATATTTAATTTCACTTAACCAATACCCACGGGTTTTTAATGAGCACTAGCAGGGTAATTGAAGGTTATTTTCACTTAGAATTTTTATACGTATATATGTGGATTTAAATTAGTTAAGTAAAGAGGAAAGGCAGTTGTCAAACTGCAGTCCAGGAACCAACCCTTAGGATTCCTCCATGAAAACATTCCTGATATGGAGAAGACAATAGGACAGACAGAGCCATTAGCATTATGAAGAGGAAACGGATGTACCTGCATGGGTGTGTAAGATGCTGTTACTCCAGCAGTGTTATCCAAACATCTCAATGTTGCAGCAAGTTAAAAAGATAAAAGAAAAAGTAATCAGAAAAGACTTGTTGACTGCGCATAATGTGGCAGCTTTCCTTTGATGCAATAATTGTGAAAGTAGGCTTGTATGGGAAATCATTCATTAGAAAGATGAGATACATTAATTAATTAAAATTAGAGGATCAAAGATGATGGATATTGATAAGAAGGTGGTAATGATTTGGACATCATGAATGAATAAGAAGTTCTCAGAATGATTGTAGTACATTTAATAGTGGTGGAAAGATGAAGAAAAAATTCTGGATGAGGAATACACAGACAGGAAAAATATTTTTGAAGAAGATTGTGGGACAAGAGGGAAATAAAGTTCCTCCTCTGAGTTTTGACAGTGATGGAGAGAACACTTGAAATGGTAAAAAATAGAAAATTGGTTGTGTTTTCTATATTGGAACTGTATGCATTAGCTGTAAATAGTAACATTTAAGAGTATAATAGCAAGTAGTTGAGAAAAAAAATTAAATAATTTTGTACCCAAAATATACTGCATATTTCAAATATGCACTAAAAAAATATGATGTTGTAGACAAAATTTCCATAAATTCAGAGAAAAAATTATATAGCAGAGAGGCACAAAGAATGGAATATCTCAAGGCTTCTGCCAGAGGCTTCTCTATTTGATCAGCCAAGATGGGAGTGGAAACACGAGCATGTTTCCTTTTCCTGGAACTCCTCACCTCTGTTGAGCTGTTACTGATTACAGCACATCAGCTCCTGCAAGTGCCATCATTAGGCAGGTGAGTTCTGAAAGGCAGCATTGACTCCCTACTGATGCTTTCCAAATGACAGGAAAACGCACCCTACATCAGTAAACTGTGGTGGGTTAATGAGGACAAGCACTGCCCACTCCTTTTCAATTCCCAATCTTTTAATTATCCACCATGAATTTGCAAATATGCTGATCTCGGCTGAAAATTGACTTGACAGCATCTAGAGAAATGAGCATTAGATAGTCCTTATAAAGCCTTCTGATCCTTTTCAGGGTGAGAAACCAAATGTAGCCTCCAGCTACTAGAGATTTTACTACACATTGTAACTCTGATTTGCTATTTGGGATTCACTGGGATTTGGCTTTTACTGGTTGCCATGCCAGGAGGATGAGTTGGCTACATCTGGCTTACTTACACAGTGGAATTCAAGCTTTAGATCTAAATCTTAGTCTGGCCTGTAGTTCACCTCTTCCTGTCCCTATGTGAACAACTAAGTAAAACATTCATAAATTGCAGCTGGGAAAGTAATGACTTTCTGGCTCCCATTTTAACTTATTTCACTCAACAAGCCAGTGGTACAAAGCAGATACAGCATCTGGCCAGTCTGGGGAGTTGATTTTTCATTTCATTGATTATGGCTAGGTTCACATGCATGCTCGCAGATGTAATAAGTAGATGCTTCTCTACTACATGGGCAACAGTCAAATCCGAAGGTTTCACATGAAACAGGTAAAAATATCATGGCAGAGGAGTGTATTTAAAACTTTATTTCCCTATGTTCTATGTTTCATCTCTGTTGGGATAAATACAAAGGCTATGACACTCCACCTTTCATATGCTGAATTTGCAAAAAAAAGTGTAATGGGGAAGAATGCTATAATCCTTTCAGTTGAACACTATTTCTCCTTCCACAGGCAGCATGAGATTTTTTGAAGTATCTGTGTCTACAGAAGAAATTTTCTTTAAAAAGTTTTCATTTTTAAGGATAATGTGTCCCTCTAGAATTTTCCTGCTTTTATGGGAAAGGAATTGGTAGTTGGTCTATTCAAAGTTGACAGTTGATAGCTAAAATCATGTGAGGATGAGAAAGAGTGTTTGACTGTATTTAACTCAGTTTTAAAACAAGATCATGGCGTCACGAACTGATGCCACACTAAGGCCAGAAACTGGGCTATCATCGTGCATGTCAGATTCTGCAGTCACAAACCCTGTTGTTTTGCAGGCATTTTACATTCTTGATGGCCAAGAATGGAGTGTTAGGATACATCTGATGGCATTCACAAATATACATGGCTATGCCCGTTTCCTCTTACTTCTTATATAATTTAATAAAAATAACTATATGCAGCTGCACTAGACCAGCTATGTAATATCACCTCATATTCTGCTTTAACAGGGTGTTGTCCACTTTTATTAAAGTTCTACAGTTAGAACAACCTCATTTATAGTCAATTCTAAAAGTTCTACTCAGTGAGTTTATTTAATGAAACCTAACTTATATGTGCTGTGTAAAGGTGAGCACACAAAAATGTCATGGTAACTGTCTTGCCTGTCAATCAAGCCTGTGTTCTTTGCTGCAGATGTGTTGCATCTCTGTTGCATCTGAAAAGGTGAATTCCATTGCTCAGGTGAACTGATAGGACTGATAAGAGAACATCTGTTCTACTGATTAACATCTGTATGAAATACAACACATACCTTTCTTTTTTTATTACTAATTGCAGAGTAATAGCCTCCATTGCTATTGTATTGGTATTTTTTAAATGCAGTGATTAAACAGGGGGTTCTGAAATATGACATGTCCTCAAAAGAAATCAAGTTTGTTCTAAGAAGTACATTAAGAGCAGTGTTTTCCTTCCCTCTCCTTAGTGTATTTTGTTTTCTTTTTTCTTTTTTTTTTCTTCCTAGTTTTGCATGGCTGTTGAATTAATTATTTTCCAATATTCTGTCCCTGTAGTACCCCAGAGTAGCCATCCTGTGGCTCTTGACTGACAGTTACTGAACTATCAGGTCCAATGATACATCTGCTCTATCACCATCTGTTGTCACAGTAAGGATTTGATCGGGTTTATTTTGAAGGAAAATCTCTGGAATGAAGCTTCTATTGTTAAATGATTATAGAAACACACAGGGGAAGCTGAGTCCTTGCTGTTAAATTAAGCAGAAGTGCACAATAGGGTGTAAATTGTGTTGGGCTAATTCCCTGCCTTGTGTTGTCAGCCATCTTTGGCACTCAGCATGGATTATTGCTGCATAACATATACCCTTGAAAGGCTTACATTGCTTATTGATACTGAGCTTTTTTGTAGAATAAACTGAATATCTATGTGTATTTATCTATATCGAAAAGTTTTTGTGGTTGACATGAAATGTTTTTCCCGGAACAGTTTCTGTAATTGTTTTAGATGCTTCTGAGGCAGTCTCTGTTATAAAAACTATGCTTCCTGTGGCCAATAAAATATTTTTCTTCCTTTTACACTGTAGTCTAGAATAGCTTTTGAACTTCAGAATTTTAGAAGGGCAATAAACACCGTTGATGGTTAAAGATTTTAGGCTGAGGAAACCATGTTGACTTTTGAGAGGAAGGTCAGACAGCTTCCTGAAGCTAGTCGTTTACCTGATGAGCTAGATAACATTCATGTTGTGAGTCACTTGATGCAGTTATTGCATAGCAATGCTTCTGTCCTAGGGCTGCGTACCTTATAGCTCATGAGAGGATGGAAGTAATTTGGACACCTGCTGGAAACTTAGATGATACAAAAGAGTGATTAGATCAAGTTCTTATTTAAATCTCAAAATATAAGTCTCAAGCTGTGCATCAAATCATTTCTGCATGTCCAGCAAATTCAATTTTGCCTCAAGTAGAATTTCATCCTCATTTACATATTTTTATCATTTATTTTCTCATATTTTTTTTTAGTACTAACTCATTAGTGTAACAAGTATTAGCTTTTTTTTTGCTCCTCTGCAATGTTAATATCTCTCCCTGAAAATTCCTTTCAGTGAGGGTAGTTTTTCCTGACCAGATTAAATGACTAGATCTGTGTTGGCTGTGTTCATATTTTAGTCAATACAGGGATGAATGTACTGTATCTCCACTAAAGGTTTAAATAGGACAGCTGAATGAGGGGATTCTAAATGCCTTGCTCCATTGTAGACCTTTCCAAATGAGTGAAATAAACAGACATGTCTCACAGCTACACACTAAATTGATAAGTAGATAAAAAATTATTTAGTTTTGGGTTTGGGAAGAAGAGTTACTAGTTATTGTACATTAGGGCTCTAAATGAAGAAATAGATAAATATATAAATAAATAAACACATGTGTGTTAAAAAATTATATATTTATGCCTATTTTTGGGTGACAGCTATGGCTTAAATGTATTCAACTGATAAGCGGACAGCCTGATTTACTGCTTCTCAGATTAAGGTACTCTGACCAGATCCTTCACCCTGTTTGTACACTCTTGGGTATGAAATCAGTCTCTTTCCCACAGGTCTCATGTGTCTTTCTGTGTAGTGCCATAGCTTCAACAGGAGTCACATACCTCAGCTTTTAGGTTGGTGGTTAGGTTAGAAGATGAA
The DNA here is from genome assembly GCA_013397845.1 of Melanocharis versteri. Taxonomy (NCBI): domain Eukaryota; kingdom Metazoa; phylum Chordata; class Aves; order Passeriformes; family Melanocharitidae; genus Melanocharis; species Melanocharis versteri. The sequence goes on from VZTG01008964.1 coordinate 578,655, forward strand.
AGGTACAAGTTTGATGCACTGACTTGGTGAGTGCTGTAATTGCCAGGTTATACTGATAAGGGCTTTCCTTTTAGCTGCTGCTTTTTGCAAGTGTGATCTTAACCTCTTAATAAAATTGATCCTGCCTGAATGCATCCTGAGTTGCTCTGAATCAGAACGCCCTAGCAGATTTAATCAGAAGAATAATTGCTTCCTGTTTTGTCATAACAGTGTGACATGAACAAATACTTGTTCTCCCCAGAAGCATAATTCTGTATCTACAATGAGGTCAGACAGTGAGAAAGCACTGAGTTTAAATAACAATCAAAGGCAGTGCTTTTATTGAGTCATTTTACCCCATCTTTTATTTATATGCATGACATGACTAAATCCCAATTTAAGTCTCTAAACAAATTTGGATGTGATACTTTGCCATTTACCTAAGAAATGGGATGTGTAACATAAATAGGACAGTGGAAGGGATGCCTGCAATTTAAAAGACAGATTTTCTGCAGGAGTTGGATATTTATGATGTCTGAGACTGGAAACAAGCAGCAAACATTAAACCAAGAAAGGACCTTTTATTCTAATAGAATGAATGTTTCCATCTTTTTCATATATCTTTTTGTTGGATGGGATGGCTACTATCCAAACAGGCCAACAAAGCAGGAGGACAGGAGGCAACTTTCAGCATTCTTCATTGGAAATAGATGCCTTAATGATGCATATATCCTGTAGAAGTTCCTGAAAAGTGGTAACAAAGAGAGAAAATAAGAAAAAGTGGGAAACAGAGTCACCATCTTGAGCCTGTCTGAGTTCAAGAAGCGTTTGGACAATGCTGTCAGGCACATGATGCTATTCTTGAGGGTGTCCTGTGCAGGGCCAGGAGTTGGACTTGATGATCCTGATGGGTCCTTTCCAACTCATCATATTCTATGACATCCACAAAATAAGTAGATCTTTCTTTTCTTCTTCTTTTTTTTTCTTTATACTTAGAAAGACTAAGTATAGGGGATTTTTTTTTCCCTCTAGCCTCACCTTAAATAAGGAATTGTTAATATCTGTAGCTTAACTGATAAGAATTTGTTCTGTCTGGCCAGATTGTAATTGTCATTGGAGGCTGAGGCTAGAAATAAAAATGTTGCAATGCTTTATTGTAACGTTTCTTTTATTGCATCAAGTGACTGTAAAAGTTCCCAGGAATAACATTAATTTTAGTATACTAGAAGGAAGGTGTTCAGTAAGCCTATACACACATTATTCCTTGGGGAATTGTATCATCTAAAGAAATTAATTGGAATCAATGAAGCATATACTTTAACTATAGATTTTCTATTGGAGGAGCAAATGGGATTCAAAAGGCATAAATAAAAGTATTTTTAATTACAGTTTACTTCAAGAGGAGAAGTGAATAGCATTTCATTTTTCTCATAACTTATTTTACATCTGTGCAGATGATTGGTGCTTCAAATCATAGTTTGTGATGGGAAAAATATTTATTCTCTTGAACTTCTAAGAACAGTGGTTAAGCAGAACTCTGTGGACTGCAGGGGGTCATTTATCTTTTCTCTCTCATCACAGTAATAGTCCATGGGACCAGTGATGGAGTTGCTACCTGAATTTCAGTAAATAGTTGATATATATAATAGTACAAAGCAATTGACAATTTATTGGTTACCTCCAAATGAAGAAGGAAAAAACCACTGAGAAGTATTAATCACTGAAAATGTGTGAAGGAAAACTGTAAAAAATGTTTAAAAATGTAGCTAATGGCAAATGCAGAAACATCCCCTTGAAATACATAATATTACAACACTTTTTTGTCTTTTCAGGGAGTTATATGTCCTGGTAAGGAGACAGTGTTCAGTGAGCAGTATCTGTTATATGTTTAGCATATTAGAATATTTGCTTTCAGTCTTAGTATTTTTGGAAGCAAAACTTAGTAAGTCTGTCATATTTTATGACACAGCAAATAGAGATTTAGCAGTGTCAAGTCAAAAAACTGTCCTCAGGAGCTGACAACTGACAAAATTATTTATTTATTTAATAAGAAACATTTTCCTTGCTGGAATATCTCTCAGCAATGCTGGGTTTGAGAAAAAAGAAAACAAAACAAACAAGTCTACTTATGTAGAATGATTCTGGAAAATGGTGCAGGTCTGAAGAGGTGTAGATAGGTAGGCAATTCTGAATCTGGGCTTCTTGCTCTAAAACAGGTCTCCACCTCGATGGCTCTGGTAGTGTGTGAGTGCTGAGTGACCAGAGTCACCCGAGCCAACTCAAGAGTACCCACAAAGTCCAGCAGGTTCAAGATACAACAGTGTGCAGTTTCTAGCTGCTTTCTGCAGATATACATCCAGAAGTCCTGCTGCTTCCCATTATTTCTTTAACAGCCTACTGTTTGTAGTACTTGCTTAGTAGAAGCAATAGTCAGTCATCACTCCAACCTATGGCTCCCACATGCCTGCTCCAATGGCAGTAGGTGGAGTAATGCAGCTGCCTCTTCTTCCCCTCCTGCTGAAGTAGGCTGCTGTTCAAAACCAAACCCAGGCAGTGGGGAAGAAGAGGATCTCATCCTATTATGCAAATAGCATCCAGACCTCTGAGACTGAGAAAAAAGCTTGGAAGAAAAGATGCTCTCCGTGAGAGGAGTGACTTCTGGCTAAGTATTAATTATGAGTTTACATCCATCAATTGTTAAATAATGTTCCTGTAGGTCACTGCTCTTCACAGGGCCTTGATTTATTTCATCAGGATCTCTTCTTCAATCAGACAGATGGCACCCTCGGAAGACTTTTCTTGTCATCTTTCCTGTGGGTGAAGGAGCCTGCTTGTCCCTCTGTTGAACTCTGTGGATAAAGAGCCTCAACATCTTACACTGAAATTTGGGCTTCATTCAGGACGCAGTCTTAATTTTATGGGTTGCATCCCTCCATTTCTCATGATAGTGAGACACTTTGTGTTAAAATAAATTGTGTGAGTGAAAGAAAGCTCTGGTACTGCAAAATGCATCTCACTTGTTACTTTTTAAGGACTGAGCTTTTCCAATGAAACTGCAAAATTCATGGAAATGCTGAGATGCTAGAGAAAAATCAACTACTGACAGGCATCATTGCACTGTCAAAAAGTAAGTGTAACATGAGTTCAGTAAATGTTATGGACACTACTACTAACTCTCTGCCACTGGCTATTGGCACATGACCAACTATAGAATCTTCAGGATAGCCTAGGTTCCGTCTAAATACCAGGACAATTAAAAACGGCTATATTATAACAAACCAAAACCCCATCTTGTTAAAAAATAAGTTATAAAGAGAAGCATGAAAATAATACTATGTAGAACATACTGAATATCATGTTCTTCATCTAACCATCCCCTAAGATTATTTTTAAGTTCTGAAGGAGGTATTTTAGCAGTAGTTCTCTACCTTGCCTTGCTCTTTCAGACTGGGACTGCATTCTGGTTCTCTTTCTCAACACATTTGTATTTTAATACCACTGTTTGCAAACTGATCTTTAAAGTCATTCTGGAATAGCTTCATTTTCCCTTCTTTCTTCGTAATCCAAGAAGAATTTTATTTACTTTAAGAATGTGTAAGAATGCAAGTTATATATCATTACTTTAGTCCTTTTCTAGCAACTTTATTCCTGTCTCGTCTGATTTCTCACCTCCTCTTTCCCTTCCTCTTCAATCTCTATAGGATATCAGGGTCCTTCACAAATCATAACCTTTTCTCCCCCTGTTTACAATTGAGAAGGGGTGATAGGATACATCTTTCATTGCTGCTTGTGAGCAATGTCTTCAATCTCAAGGGTACTTTACCCGCAAGCAATCTGTGCTAAAAATTCCTGTACAGAATGTATTTTAAGGATGAAATATCCAGTGAGAAACTTGATACACTACCCCTCTGAAAATTAGGGTAGGTGAAAAATGGGGACGTTTAGAAAATACTGGGCAGCTACAGATGGATTATGAAATGTGAACTACCACGTATGGTGTGTAATACTGTGTATGCTACCAAAGAAATAATGTGGAACTATAATAAGAACAATGCTGAAGCTGTTTTGCTAAGAGCAGTAAGTCAGGACTGCTTTAAAACAGATTCCAGGACAGATATGGCTGCTTTGAGATCAAAGACTCACAGAATAATTTATATTGGATGAGTTTTTGTAGGTCATCTGGTAAGAATCCTGCTCAGAGAATGGCCTACATAAATCAGATTGCTCTGGACTTTCCCCCTCAGATTGTGACTATGTTTAAGAATGGGGATTTCATAACATCTCTTGGCAAGAGAAATAATTGAGTATTTTAAAAATACAAAAAGGCATCAGTGGTGCTTTGCTACATAATTTCTTTGCCATAGTGCTACAAAACAGACATAGTGAGTAAATCTCTTTCTCTAGATCTATCAAAGTATCTACTCTGGATTTCAACTGCAGAGTATCTATTTGTTTTCATAAAAACAGCTTATTTTTCAGGCTTTTGTGGTTGAAAGTTCAAATTCTGAAGGCAGGTGAAAGAGGAAAGCAGTGAGCCATAATATTATCTCTATTCAGCTGTAGTGGAAGATCTTTGGGACCAGTTTGTTTAAATACAGGTTTTATCTGTTCAACTGTTATTTTTTCAAAAGCAGTCTTCATTTCTTTTATACATATATTTGAGATACATTTGAGTTAAAGCAACATAAGTGGATAAATGTTGTCTGATTCTTCTGATATAAAAAGAAATCCTCCTGATACCTATATATGTTAAATTTATGGAATAATTTACAATTTCTTATTACATGGTATGATTTGAATTGAAGTATAAACTGAAGTTCTACTGCATTGTTCATTTTTCATAAATCAAGGAGAATTATTATCATTTTCTATTTAGAAATTAAGCTTAATTAGACCTATTGCTTAATGATCTTGAAAACTGTGAAATAATTGGACAAAAGATTATTTGCTATAGCTAATAAAAGATAAAATTACCCTGGGGAGCATTCTGTATTGATTTGATTAAAATTTTATACCACCTATTGGTTTTTTTTCCCTGTTGGTAACTGACATTGATTCTCCAAAGACATTGTGCAGATGCAGCAAAATTTCTCATCTGTATCTTTCCATGTTCTGTAGGAGAGCTGTGTGGCCTTCAGTTTTTTCTGACTCATCCTCCACTAGAAAGACTTCTTTGTTATTTCCCTTCTCTCAGTGAACTTTGCTTCTATACACTGATTGCTGGAGATACATTGACCAGGAAGTTAAATAAGAAAATTCATCAACTAACTTTGCTTAAAAGAGACAGCTGTCCCCATTAATAGTTGTAAATACTGACTACACCATACCCAACAGTGCCATGCATCACTTGCCATCATGTTTCTTATTGCAGCAGCCATTAATCATTGAAGGATTCTATGGTGTTGTTAGTTTTTAATTGACTCTAATAACTGCTTCATTATCTGCATTTCTGTTAATGTGAAACTTGAGTTCAGGTGATGGTTTAGTTTGTTTTAATTGTGGAGTCCTTCCTTTGGTGCTGTGAGTTCTTAGAAATTAATAACTTTCCTTGAACCTCCATAAATTGTTCTTTCATTACAAAAAAAGCTTACCTAACAACCAGTTAACCTTTCCTAGACCTTCTTTCTCACACCCAAATCATGTTGTTGGTAAGGAAAAAGAAAAATGCACCCCATGTCTACTTCTTCAGTCACACTCTATTCAAAATATTTCATTAACTGAGCATGGATTATGAAACCTGAAAACCAGTGGATTTATGCAGAAAACCAACTGTACTTCAGAAAATAAAATTTCAGCTCTTGATGACTTTTTCTTCTTTCAGTTACGTGCACTGAGTGCTTAAAAAATTATTGTATAGCTGAAAGGCAATGTAATGCTAGTCTAAAACTTTTCAAATTTTTTTTGAGATCTTATTTTTTTTATTATTCTAGGAGTTTTTAAGTAGTAATTGGGTTCTCTGAGAGCCCTGAGAAAGTCTTAAAGACAGTTCAGCTTGCAGAAATCTTTTTATTTAGATAATCAGATAGGACTGAAAATAGTTGTTCCTAAGTAGTAAGAGTCAAAGAAATTTTGCAAGCATTAATAGTTATTTTCATTGGTTGTCATTTAAATTGCCAACAATGGAAATTAAAACAAGTACTCGTGAATACCCATGAATATTCTATTGAATATTGATATTGATTCCATGCAGTATTTAAATAAAATATTTTAAGTCTAAAGAGGCTTTTGTATACTTACCTATATATGTGAACTACTAATTTTCAAGCTTTGTTCTCACAAAAAAAAAATATTTCTAAGTCAGGTCTTGTGAAGTCATTGATACCAAAAAAGGGATTTCTCTCAGGTAGGTTTATTTTGCTGTGCAAACAGCAGTACCAGGGCCTTTAAAGACAACTTTAAGTATACATTGATTATTTGCAGGTTTATTCTGGCTTTGTGAGCACTTTGAAGTGTAAACATCTAATTCTATAGAAATGTAATTCTGATGTTATGCAAACTCAAAACATTTATTACTAAAATTAATTTCAAACAATCTATTCCCCATCATCTGTATTTTCTGTGTACTCAGTTGTTTGGGGTTCTTCCGTCTGTATTGTTATCATCTGCTTTGGACTGAGTTCCGTAAGCTCAGGGTGTGAGCAAGGCAGCTACATGAGCAGTATGATCTCACAGAGACAGCCAGGTAGCCTAAATTGCACTAATCCTGTCCAAGTTCTGCTTACGAGTCATTTTCAGAGAAACAGATAAAGAAAATCAAGAAAAAAATCGGGAACCAGTCACTGAAATCTAATTGAAAGGTACTCCTGGGACAAGTTAAAAATGTTATTAAATGTTTCTGTAAATATTTCACTCACCGTGGGTCTTAAGAATGATAAATATGTCAGTTATTTGCTCGGTGGCACTATCAAAATCTGAAAGACACTGTCTGATGACTGTGATATTCTGACCTTTTTCTTCATTCAGTATCTTTCAGTAGTCTACCCTGTGATGAAAAAAGATGAATGTGATATGTTCTTCATCAAAAGGGAGAGGTCATGCCCTCAAGCTTGATTATCTGAAATACTTTTGTTTGACCCATTTTTATTTTAGGGCATGAAAAATACATGCTGTGTACATTTAGAAGGGGGGAAAAAAAGCCATTAATCTAAAGATAAGTCCTAAACCCAGTCAAGCTACTAGGCTTTAAAATAAATGATGTTTACTTTCTTGTCACCTGAGTGCTGAGCTTGCTGTATTGCACTGTTATCTATTTTAAACCCTCAAAATCCCCCAGAAATTTCATTCTGGATTAAAATTTGTGGCCTTCCTTGTGCCTGTTCCTAAATTCAGTAGGTGAAAAATGAACAGGTAGGATCTCAAATATGTCCATATATCAAAGATTTTTTTTCCCAGAAAAAAAAAGCAGAACCCTACTAGCTGCAGTTGTACCACAGTAAAAGGAGGGGGAATGATGACAGTGTGATATATATTAATTTTTTTAGTCAGGAAATGTGTGAGACCTGCACATTTTCAAAGTGTTTGCTGAGAGCTGCTCTGTTGAGAGTATCAGAGAAGACCTGAAGCCTCTCAGGTCAGCTGTAAAATGCCTCTGCTGTCAGCAGGACTGAGTGTCCTCAGTGGTAAACCTGGTAATCAGATGAACTGCTCAGGGATATGCTAAATTGCTCGGAAGGTGAGTTATGTGGCAGGTAAATAAGAGAAATCTACAAGAAAGAGAAGGCTCAGTCAAGTGAGGAAGGCAGTTTCTTTAGATAACATGAGATTTTTCTTTTCATCATCTAGCTACCATACCTATTTAGCAGGAAAATGCTTAATGCTGTATAAAATGTACACATCCCTTGTGCATTTCAGGGAGTTTGACACATGCTGGCTAGCTACTCTAGTTCATTTTTTTTTTTTTAATTACTCAGTCAATATCCTGGGAGACAGGACTAGTGTGAGCTATTTTTGTAGTGATTCCTACTCATAATTTCACACACACTCCTGAAATTAATACAGATAGCTATCTAATACTGCAGTTTGCATCCAAATCCATCTTTGTAATAACAGCTGCACAAGGTCTTTCTTGGAAGAAGTCTGTGCTTTCTAAATGCTAATCACCTCTATTAAAATGAACAAATTCAAATTGTAATGAATTTTAAATACACATAATTGTGCATTGACTTGAATAATTTAAGAGAGGCAAAAAATCCCAACTTCTAATGTTGACATTTTGACAAAGGCACACAGTTTCCCAATTAAGGCTCAAATATTCTTTGTCGTTAGAAGAATTTATTTCAATAAACAGCTACTTAGAAGTCTTAAATAAGTAAAATGAGTGCTTTGAAATAAGCTGTGACTATTAACGTGTAGCACTGGATGAAAAACTGAATGGGTGAGGCAAAATGTTTCTCTGGATTAGTGGATTATAACAAGAAAAAGAAACCTGGAAAAGCAACACATGGTTCTTTACCTGTTCAGAAAACTGTCCTGTATCCACATGTAGCCATCATTTTTCAAACCTTTGGAGGGACTGAAGGCATGAAGCAGTCAATATAGTCCTGATTTCTAGCAAGATCTGGTAGAAGCAAGATTTGGTAGAAGCAAGATTTCTAGCAAGATCTCATTGGGAATGCACTCAGTTTTCTCATGGGATGCTGTTGGATGTAACATAAACTGTCATAAAGGTTTTTCAAACAGTGTTGTTAATTCTGGACAGATCTCTACAGAGGTCCAGGCAAGTTTTGTTACCGTAAACATCTGTCTTTGCTCGGATTCTGATGTTTGCTAAGAAAGAAAATATACTCTATTTTCAGTCTTCGATACCGGTTTTCACTTATCTGGATTATAAGCAAAAAATCATCTTCCATAATTAAGAAGTATTTTCTGTTTTCCTTGACACTATTTACTTTAAGACCCGATAATATTTCCTCAATTTTTGTGTGGTCATTTCAAAAATAGAACAAGACAAAGCCAAATGGAAAACCTATACTCAGCCTTGGTCTGGTAGCAAGATCACAATGTGAGTTCTTACACGGGAGAAAATTAATCTGTGAGATACAATACATGTGCAATATTAGATTGAATAATCAATTCGTAGTTAAATGGTTCAAAAATATGAAGGCAATCTTTCTCGGTGATAGCTCTGAAGTTTTAGTGGACTTTTTTTTTAATGAGGAGGATAAAAAATAATTCACAGGAATTAAAAAAAAAAACTATGGAAAGATTAGCAGACTTTTCACAAAACTGAAAAATAGGATAGGAGACATTTTGACTGCATTTACAATAGGGCAAAATTTTTCTACCATCCATTCAAAATTTTATGTGGTTAGTTCTTCTGTTGACTTTGCAAAAGATTTTTTTACTCAGCATAAAAATCCTTAGGCCTATGGAAGCAGAATTGGTTTTGCTGATGATTGAATGAACCCTTTTTCTTCCATTTTTTCACACATTTCCAGTGTGGTTTTTTTATTGTTTTTCTGCTAACAATTGACTATAATGAATTTTTATACTATACAGAAAATTATTTTTAAAAGTCTAGAGAAAATTATATTGAAACCAGGCTAGAGAGCATCATCTGAGTTTCTCATCCCTCATTACTTTCCCTCTGTGTTGTCTGACATATTTATTTGTCTTCTTATTCCATGTTCATCCTGGTGCCCTACAGCACAGTTTCACATAATGTGAGTATGAGTATCAGACTTGTGAGATAAAAAGCTGTCAGTGCATCTGTTCTGATCTTTGAATTGCCTCACTTTTATAGTGTCACATACATATTACCTTTCATTTTGAGGAAATTTTCTTGTATTTTTATGTTACTGTTCTTCCTAAAATATAATGAAATCTGTGTAAAAACTCTGAAAAAGTCTCTCTGATAGTCAAGGCTATTTAAATCATTTTTAGCAATATATTGGACTGATATAAAATATGGCAATTTATCTTGCTTGATTAGGATGTCCATGTGATTTAAGAACATATTAAATTACAAGATTATGGATTTTTGACTGAAGAAATTGTCCTGTTTCATTTATCATTTCAATATAGATTTTTTTAAACTGTCCATGATTTAAGTCATAAACCATAATGACTTATTGAATCTTTGTTACTGAACCAGCAGCCACTAAGTTAACTAATTTGTGTCACCATTTGATTTTGAAGAATGAGCTGCTTAAGGTAAGTTAGAAACCAGGACTGCAAAAATTATCTTTCAAGTGGAATGTGAATCATAAATAAAATCTGTTTTCACTACCCCTGCCACCTTTTTTGATAACAATCAAGAGCTTTATAGGGACTCAAAAAACCTTGTTAAGATTAAAAAACTAACCAGATTTTTGAATTTATAGAGGAACATGCTATGCACTGTCTATTTGTGATTAACATTTATTTCCATTCATCATGTGTCTGTGCTTCTAAGCATTTATTTTCAGAAATGAAATTTCTGGAATTTCATAATCTCATTAAATGCCATATGTGCCAAGTCCACATGTGCAGCGAAAATGATACATGGTCCAAAACTCTCAAGTCATATATCATATTCATCCAGTATTCCAGTTCATATATATGCATGAGCTATTAATTTTTAAGTTACAATCCCTTTCCAGTAAATAATTTTCTCTAAATTTTTATAGGTCAAAGCTTTTTTAGAAATCAGAACGTTTCCCAGTAACAGAAATATTTCAAAAATGTCATCTATTTTGCCTCAGAAGTGAAAAATTTTCGACAGTTTCTCACCTTCATTGTATAAAAAATTGCAATATTTTATTTAATTTCACACATTAAGTATGTTTAGAAAAACTGAGACCATTTTAGGAGCTTAAAAGTTATCATAGTTCTCAGAGTTATCTATTAAAATAGTTAGCAAGTATTTGTTTAGTTTTGCCTTGTTTTCCAGAATATAGCCCGTGCTATTTTAAGCCAAACATGTGGATATGCACATGCAGTCAAACAAATCTGTAAATGTTCCTAATTATAAATATACAGCCTTTGCTTGGCAGTTCCTCTCTGTGTTGAATAGTAGGTATTAAGTCTGAAGGAGAAATGCTTTTCTGTTAATAAAACTTTTGGGACAGCAGGTTGTCTGGAAAATCAATCTAATTTTTCCTCATAATCTGCAGAGGCAAGGGAGAAATATCTAAGGAAGCAATTGCCTTAAATTTCATGGCTACTTTAGTATTGAGTCAATCAAATGTGAAATATCAATACATCTGCACAGCATGGGTGACTGTATCCTGTTATTGTGATGGATAGTAGACATAGAAATATGAAAGAGAAGAACGCTAAGAAGGGATTGCATAGTGTTACAGTGATGATAAATATCATCAGGCAAGATGATATCTTACTGTGTGTCCAATTTTAATGAAACAAATCAAGATGAAACCAGATTAATTCAACTATATTAAATTTGAAGCATAGATGTCTCAATTCCTAGAAATTAGAGAACATGCATTTTCTTTGTTACAGACAGAAAAATGTGCCAAAGTTCTGCACATAGTAGTACAATTGTTTATACTAACTTACCTCTTCTGTGCAACCCACCTCAGTCACTGAGGTCTAGAGATTCCAACCAAGTCAGAGGGATGGGAATCTTATTTATGGATAGCATATGAAACAGCAGAAATGAGAGAAATTTGAATAAACATTGAATTGAAATAATTTAAAACTTCTCTTACCGTACTGATCAGTTGTTTGTTTGGGGCTTTATTTTCTTTCTGAATAGTTCTTCATTCAGGAAGGAATGAGATTTCAGAGAACACGGCTTTTTAGTTACTGCATAACTATACAGTGTTTAGCACTCTTTTTGATGGTAGAGTGTTGTGGTACAGATCTGTCTTCTTTTTGACTTTTATAAACTTATTTAGTAACCAAACGAGCAGATACTTCAACACATGTTCTTCATTGAACCTGAGACTATATGACAGTTTTAGTGTTTGCTATTGACAAAATAATTAAGTATTGAGGTGTCACTGTAGTATGAGAGAAATGGACCTTCTCCCTGTCTCTGGTTATAAACCATAAAATATCCAATAAACTGTGACAGAGAAGTAGTAGTGTTGATTTCATACCAAGGGGATTTTGAAAAAGCCAATAATTTCCAGTGTGTTGAGATAAAAAAAATACATCCCCCCCCCCCAAAAAAAAGAGAGAAAAAGAAAAACAATAGACCTGCTATTTATTTTAATGCATATTCCATGAAGAAATATTGCTTAAAATTCTCTGCCCAAAAGTAAAGAAAGCAACTAGCATTAATTTCTTTTTAAAAGGTACACGACATACAAGATCTAAAAGGATAAAATATGCAGTAAAAACATTCATTTTAGAGACTTTCACACCATTGGGACTCTTACTAACTTGTTGACCTTTATATGATTGTTGTTCTTTTGCCTAATTTTTTTTCCTTACATGATTGTTACTGAGAAGTAAGACAGAGAATTTCCCACGCTTTCTGTGTTATTGTAGAAATCAGTTTCACAGAGATACTTTAAAATAGATCTATCCCATTAGCAGCACTGTATGTATGGTTGTGCTATTTTCCATAGCAGTAGCATACCAGTCTGCCAGTGCACACTGGAAATTGTATTTTATTACTAATGGCATGGTTATAAATCAAATGTTCCATGATGTGTCTACTCCCTGATCAGTGGTTTTCCAGAAGCTTGCATAGTGGTGACTCATGTTCTTCTGCTCTTTAAGGATTTGATATTAAATAACTCAACAGGATAGGTAGGAAATTACATCCTGAAGTGAGTTGGAATAAGTTCTAGTTCAAACATCTGTGTCAGAAGACCTGCAGGTTGTAGTAAAGGTCTACAGCATTCTGGTTATTTCTTAGCTGTAGATGAAGTCTGTTCAAAATAGTGACTGAAAACAGTCTGCTAATCTCCTATTTCTAAGCAAAAAGGTTCAAAACTCCTACACAGAGATTTTCAGAGAGTAAAAAACCAAAAAAAACCAAAAAAAAGTATTCCCATTAATTGGAAATAAAATTTGCAAGATCATATTGTTTAATGCATAACTGTGAACTTGCATGGGGAGGCTGTATCTAAATTGCTGTGTAATAGCAATTGTTTGACTTAGTATTCCTGACTAGTGGTTCCTTACGCTTCACTTGCATTAGATTTCACTGACATGATCTGTCAGCAAATGTGTAGAGTACACCTTTAACATCCCGGGAGTATGTGGTTTAGGTTTTTTGTTGTTGTTAGTACAATAAGTATTTGTTCTGATGTTTTTGCATGGCCCTAACAGGCATCCTTTATAAAAACTGTCAATGTACCTTATTGTATCTGGGGTTCAAGGTTTGCAGCTATGTTAAATTTGACAGACATCTGTTTATGCACATGAAATACTTGCAACACAAGAAAATGTCTGAGAAACTGTCAACACTGTTGATTTTTTTGTCAGATAGTCTACATGGGCTGGACGGAAGAACGGGAACAAGACTCCCTTCAGGACCGAATGTACACACCAAAGTTTCTAGCACTGAGGGGATCTTCCCTGTATAAATTCATAGCACCTCCAGTAAGTATGTTTCTCATGCTATGTGGGAATAAATGTTATTAAATAAAATAATGTCATGTAATGTGTGCAAGTCTTTCACAATGAGATATCACTCATTGGGCTAGCAGGATTGCATCTAACAGCATTGAAAAGTTCCAGAGTTAACATGTGGTATAGAAGTGGTAGAAAACAGCTGTTCATCAGATGATTGGGTATCTAACAAGAATTTATTTTCCCTCACTTAACTGAACACTCAGAAAAATAAAAGATAAATCTGCACATGTTAAAAGGGAGCTTTTAATTTTCCTTTGGTACACAGAACAGGCCCGAAGCAAGATGGTTAGATTTAAACTGAACAATCATTCTAGTGAAACTGCTGAGATTTGGGGAAATACCAAAGCTTTTTATATGCTGTGGGGATGGCAATATGTCTCTATTTAGATTTCATCCTGAATGTAAGTTTTTGCTGCTTGAGAGCACCAAAAGGAAGATAGGGAATCAAGTGAAATTCTCCAAGTTAAATATATTAATTGGAATCTCACTGGGAACACTAGGCAAAATTTTAGCACTTGTGTTATACTCAACAATTTACTTTCACAGTCTTATGGTACATCTAAGCTGCAGTAAAGATCCTCTAGCTAACTTTTAAGCCAGTTGCTAAGGAGACGGTAGCAGTCCCATGCCTGCAGCAGGAAGAGTAATGTGGATTAATTTTTCCTGTTTATTGGGTGACCTTTCTGACTGCTGCTAAACCCTGTGTTTGTCAGATCCAGGCTGTAGCTCCTTCCTGCCTGAAACAGAATCATAGAATAGTTTGGGTTGAAAGGGAGCTTTAAAGGTCATCTAGTCCAACCTCCCTACAGCAAGCAGGGACACCCTCAACTGGAGCAGGTTGCTCAGAGCCTGTCTAACCTGGTCTTGAATGTTTTCAGAGATGAGGCATCTACTACCACTCTGGGCAACCTCTTCCTAAAGTAGTTCAAAGCCATCTTGCAAATCTTTAGATCAGTCATCAGTAACTATTGGTGTTTGTTTAGCAAAAGGTTTGAAAACATGGGAAAAACATGGGGAATGGAAGTCAGTATGAACTGAAAACTTCAGGTGTTCAATGTTTGTAGACTAGTGCACAGGTGGGGGGATTTTGGCTCTCTCAGGTCTCTTAATGGTAGTTTGGCTTTTTTTGGTGGATATTTTTCAGGATCAGATTAAAATTTCAGATTATGCTAACAAGAACCTTAATTCGAAACCAGCTCTCCTGTCTTTGCCAGACCTAGTCGAGCATTTGCTGCCTGTCAAGTAAAACCAACTCCATTTTGGGTACTAGGTGGAAGCAGAATCAATGATGAGAAATCCTGTTCAATACAAAAGAGGAAGATTATTCTTTTTTAAGAACTATGGAAGAGACCACAAAAGCCTGTTTACTGAAGAATCATAAATTTCTAGGAATGATATACTTGTAGGCAAATATCTGACGGGGGCGATTAATGGGTGTGAAAGGAACATGTTCATATAAAGGATCTGAACCATGGTGATGTGAGTAAGGAAAATTTTGGCAAGCTGCTATTGTGTAAGACAAGAAGTCCATCCTCGAGTTTTTATAGGTCTTGTTTCAGCTCAGCTGCAGGCACAACATGATTTTGTATTGCCAGATTCTGGTTCCTAGTCTAAAATAGAAAAACGGTTCAAACACAGAGAAAAATATTTTCTCTCCATGGAGTAGGAGGGAAGCAGGATGATAAGCATGCTTTTTTTAGGACAGAGGAAGAGTTCTTACAGAGCTGTCTTAAAGACATAGAATCATAGAATGTTTGGGTTAGAAGGGACCTTAAAGATCAGCCAGTTCCAACATGTAATGTATATAATAATTGAACGCTTCTAAAATCCTATTTTCTATATGCAAACTTTTACACATACAGTCACATTTGCTATTCCGCAGGTTTGTCTTTTCCAGGGATTACAAAATATTATGAACACAGTTTCAATGATCGTTTCAGAGCTTCTTTTTAGGAGATGTAAAAAGTGTAGTTAAAATAAAAACTGGTTTAATTATATGTGCAATGTAAACTACTTGGACAAAGTTGTTTTCTGAAAAGAGATGTCCTGCAAACTTTTTTAACCAGAAGATCAAATGAAAGTATTTCCCCAGTCTCTACCAAAGTCTAACACATTAGGGAAGCATGTGTTTATACAGTGTCTATCAAGAGCCTCCCCCTCCCTCTTTTTTTATCTGTTTGATCAATAGTACTTCTACTTCGCATGCTCACATAAAGGAGCAATCCTAGTGTTTCTTATTTGCATTTTGAAAGCTTCAAGGAGAATTACTTCTTTACTGTTATTTTTCCTGTTATTTCCTGGTACATTTCCTTTACAATTATTAATTGTGCCAAGTCTGGTGGGTTTCAATTTCTTCCAGTTTATAATCGGAAATTTACTTGAGAAAGAGCCCTAACACCTTTTCTTTTGCCACTCAGTATTTTAAATTAAAACATTGAAAGTGAATGGTGCAGCAATTTCTATGGGTGTCTCAATTCTGCAATTGCTTTTGCTTTGCAATCTTTATACAGAAAGAGTTTTGATTTGACCTGAAAAGAAGTCCCTTTACAGATACAAACAAAAGCAGGAAACCAGGGGAGAAAGGGGAGCTCTTATACTTTCCCCCAAGGTATGGAGCCTACTGTAAATTTTTAAACATAGCTCCAAATGACTTTGTGCTTCAGGAGCAGTAGTTACTACTTTTCCTCGTGGCACAATATGACTTCATCTGGTGTGACTGGTGTTGTGGGCTCAGTGGGGCTGTAGCAAGACTCCTCTCCGCATTTTTCTGTTCATACTGAGAAATTTATCTTTTTGTCCATAGGAGAAAGAGTAGCTTTGTGATTTAATACCCACGGTTCAATGAGATAGGGAAGACTGCATTTGACAGTGACTGCCAATAAAGAAAAATTCTAATGGAAGAGGAACTCTAACACTGTATTTTTTAACTTTTCATTCTTGCCTGTGATTTCCTTAAAGGACTTTCCATTACAGTAATGTTTATAACTAAAAATTAGTTAGGGATAGAATTTTCTCATACAACATCAAAATAATTTTGATCTATTAATGATTATTTTCTCTTTAGATTAGAGATAAATTGGTCTCATATAATATTTTCTTCCTTGGGCTCTGGACACTATTTTATTAAACATTTTTCAAATAAGTTTATCTTGAATCTTGTAGAAGCAGTAGCATATGTTTTCATCAACCTCTTCATCGTGCCTAACAAATTTAATGATACAGCTGTCTTCCTTTGGATATGGGCCACTGTCCAAAGTGTCTTACCATTAAGATGATTATTCTTTCATTTATAACCTCAATTTCATTCTATTTTGTGCCTTCTTCTGGATTTTGTGACTGTTAATATTCTCCTTTTTCTTTTTGCATTTTCCTTGGAAATTTTATACACTGTTCTGATATTGCCTTAACTCTTCCCTTACTGAATATATTCATCTATCCCTTTCTGTCGTATTTAAGTCTTAACACCTACACTTCTATGATTTAATTTCTTTTATATATGCATTTTTTCTATGTAAAACAGTTGCCTAAAATGAATACAGTTAAAAACAGTCATGAAATCCCAAAACAAAGAGGATAATAAGATTCTTCAAATCTTATTTTGTTAGAATTTAGGAGTAGATTAATCCGAGAAGGAAAAAAAGGAAAATTAATATCTGCCTCTGTTGTTTCATGCTTTGTTTTCTTCCCCCTGGATTTCAAGGCATGTGGAGTAAGTGTCTGGGACATTGAGAAGTTGGAGACTGGTTTCACGGGTTTGCAAACACTGTAGGTGATTGGGAGCAAATAGTGGCATGCAGTTACAGGAGGAAAGTGGTGAGAAACATGTTTTCTAATAGACAGGGCTCTGGCTCTGTGAGATGAATTCCAGGGCTGCATCCTCTCAGGATCTCACTGCAACCCCTGCCAGTTCCCAGGGGAAGCATCATCATTTTGCATAGAGCAGGCTGCATGCAAAGGAGCTGCATTGTGAGGACAGGGAGGATGTGTCCTAAGCATTGCCTGGATGGAACAGTCTGGTGCCTGCTAGTTGTTACTTTGAGGAAGTGCTTGGTCTTTCTGAATATATTTTACTCAATGTAAATAGTTTAGGGGATTTTTTGTTTTGTTAATAAACTCAATTCTTGAAATAAACAAAAATAACTTCATTTCTTTTTCTGTTTATTTTGTGTTTTGTTTCTTTTTGAAGGTCACAACCTGGGATTGGACACGAGCTGAGAAAACATTTTCAGTTTATGAGATAATGTGCAAAATTCTCAAGGTATGATAAGAAAGTATAAAATGAATTGCCACTTTGACAGACAAGAGCATAGCACTAACTACCTTGCAGAAAGTGATCTATTTTTCCCTTTAAAGGCAAATATCAGAAGTTCTGGTGTCAGTAGATACAGAATCAAACTAGAAGGCATGGCAAAATAGGAAATAAACTGATTTTGACTAGAAAACTACCTTATTTCTCCATAATGCTGTATGGGGTTTATAGCTTCACTTTAATGTCACATTTAACTACTGTAACATTTCTTTTTCTAACTGAGGGCCTAAAGAAACATTGGTCAGTTTGGTTGTTTTCAAATATGTTGATGGAACTAATAGCAGCTGCTATGTATGATTTCACTAGGACTGAGACCAGAGTCTTTAAAATATGCAATACCATGCTGAAAACTTTTATTTTTTCCTTTTTCTTCAGTCTGCCTGAAGTGTAATAAATGGGAAGAGATAATGATATATGTTTAGAACGTTAAAATTATGAGTAGCAAATTGAATAAGACCATTATTGTACATTGTTTTTAATTTTTAATTCTGAATTCAATCAGAGTTATTTTATCTGGTCTTTTCTCTGTTTTAAAAACAGTGAAAAACAGATGCTCAGAATTTCTCAAATGAGGAGGAAAAGAGATGCCTCTTTCTATTCATATGAAGTGCTTTCCGGTTTATGATGGTTTTGGGGTTTTTTGGGTCCAAATTACATAAAGGGTAATTTTAACATTTCTGTAGTTTTGTCTCGGCAGAGCCAGACTAGTATCAACAAGAAATATAAAAATACCATCCTTTTTTAAAGTGTTTCCCAGTGGGAAGACCTTTTACTGACATAAATGGTATATTTCTTAGGTTTTGTAGGTCACATAGGTACACCATATTTTCCTTAGGGAGGCAGATTAAAGTTGGAATGGCTCAATAAAATTCGGAAACTTTTTACACCTGAGACTTCAAAAGAAAAAAAAAAACAAAGCCAAGTTGATAGTCAGAAAAAATCCTCTTTGCTAGCAATCTGAACAGAGAAGTGAAAAGTTTTCTTTTACTGCTATGTTGGCTGTGAGGTCCGGAGTCTTCATCAAGGAGTAAAACTTCCCAATTGCAGAACATCCAATCACTGTGGTATGTCCTTCAATTTCCAAGTGTGTGCAGATATTGGCTCCTTAGGAGTGGTCGTGCAGAGAGAGAAGTAACAGGAGAAGTTCGCTGTGTGAAGACATTGCACTGAGGGTGTATATGAGCAATGCTCTAAGAACAGAGTCAGGCTTTGAGAAGAGTTGGAAAATCCCACTTCTTACATGCACTTTTTTTTCCCCACCCCTCTGGTAGCCTCTGGTTACTTCAGGCCTTGGGCTTAATGCAATAAGCATCAAGGTAGCTCTTCTTTGTCAGAGAACTAAGTGCTTTGGAGCCAGGATGACTCCTCCTTATGCCTTATCCAAAGATTTTTTTATACTCTTTGAACAGAAATTTACGGAATGTATGCCATATAATTTTCTGTTATTTAAAGGTCCCTCTTCTTTTCTTCTAGCCATTTGCCTTTGTTGATGCTCTTCTTAATTCACTTGCAATTTTAGCCATTTTTCTTTTCCCCCCTTTGTTCTGTCTCCTATTTTTGTATACCAATACATTGGGTTTTGTTGTTTGTTTGTTTTTTTTTTTTCATTTCCCAGCCATGTAGAAGGAGTTATTGAAGCCAAGGAGACAGTCCACAAAGCAGTAAAACCTAAACCAATGCCTTCCTGGTTCTGTTGTGTGGAAGCACAGAAAAGAGTACAAATATGCTGGGGTTTTTCTTATCATCCAGCCCTCCAAACTGTCTGGAAGAGGTGTAGATCTTCCAGCCTCAGTCTATATTAACAGACAGGCAATTCCAGCATAAGTAATATAAGAATATAATTTATGTGTTTCTTTCACTTTTTTCATATTCAGTTATTCATTTATTGTCTGTAAATATGGTGAGGCTTATAAAATG
Source organism: Melanocharis versteri (assembly GCA_013397845.1). NCBI lineage: Eukaryota > Metazoa > Chordata > Aves > Passeriformes > Melanocharitidae > Melanocharis > Melanocharis versteri. The sequence goes on from VZTG01008964.1 coordinate 598,390, forward strand.
CTGGAATGTTTCAAGCAGGTTCTTTAGCTGACAAAAACCTGTAAATAATAAAAACTGGAAGTGGAAAAATCATTGCAATGGAATTGCAGCTTCTGACATTGGAGCATTAATCTTCACCATATTCTAGTTTTCTACAGCAGGTGCTATAGGACTTAACTGTAGTTTCACTAAATATAAAAGCAAATAAAACCAAGAAAAAACAGCTTCCCATTACACTACTACATTGAACATCTGTAGAAACTCAAGGCTTTGTTCAGCTTTTATGCCAGCATCATAAAAGTTTCCATTTAAGGAATGAGTGGTTTTTAGACACATTTGAACAAGCCTCATAGATATTACTGAACCAGAGACCACATAAAAAAAAGTTACTCTGGTGTTTTGTGATCACCTTCAAACTTCTTCCCTTCTCTACTACCTCAACAGCTACTTTTGTTATAAATCTATTTGTCTTGGAGAATGACACAGCTTTTCTGGCTAACACTCACTTTAAGTAGAAGGACTTGCAAGCAGGCTGTGCTAACCTGTGTATGAGTTAGCTCAGGAGTGAGAAGTAGTGCTTTAGAATTAAGTGTTAGCACATAATTTACTAAGCAAAGTGTATCTGCATTTCATGGCTTGCTTGCAATTGAATGAGATATTTCAAAAAAAATTGTCCATATTTAGACTTACATTCCTGAGGATGCAACTGTCATCCAAAGTAGCTGGTATTATCTCCTGTGCATACTGCCAATTTCAACAACTGCCCCTCATGCCGCAAGGACAGGACTTTACTTAATCTGTCTGTAAGTATTTTTTCTCTGTTTTCCACACCTTAGTTGTGACTAAAATTCCGATTAACTTCACAACAACAGTCTGGATTAGAGAGACTTACTACCGTAAGTTTGTCTTTTTAAATAGAATTGTGATTTTCCTCAGTTTGAGAGATTTCTCTGTGTTTCTTTTCATGACAGAAGCACTACAGTGGAGAATATGAACTCCAGATCCTACTGAATGCACATTAATATTTTAGTGTTTCAGGATGAGAGAACAATTTCTCTTCTGGTAACAGTAAAAATATTAAAACACTAAATAAATATTAATGTCTACACACAGCAAAGTACTTAACTGATTTAATCTTCAGGAAGAGTATGTAGTCCAAAGATGTTAAATAAACCCCAAACTTGGCTGCCACCATTACTAATGTTTTCTTCATATTTACTCGCATGTGTTTAGTGTTCTTTTTCCTCCAGTATCCATTCCAAAGACTCTAACTCCTTTCACAAAGAATATAGAAAAGGGGAATTCCATTTTCAATTTTTACAGTTCCCTTAGTCTCAAGCAGCTAAAAGGCAGGATGTTCTGCACCTTAATCAGAGATGTCAGACATTATTTTGTGATTTATAGCTAGTGGATTTATATTTATTATACTTATCAAATAAATCGCTATTTTGTGTAACAGTATACTTTCTGTCTTTTATTTTCCTGATCAGATTTCAAAGAAAAGAAAGAGGAAGCAAGGCAATAAGTCACTATTCTTAATTTGATTAGGACCTGCTAAATAACCAGGAAGACCCTTAAAATTTGAAGCATAAAAGTACACTTTAAAAAGCAGTCTTTTGACTGTGTGAAAAATATTTTTATTAACAGAAATTCAGCAAAAAAGCATTGATCCCATAATTCAGTATTTACAATTTTATATAGTAAAAAAATAAAAGAAAAAACCCAATCCCTCATAACCACTTTCATACACTACCATAACAATAACATATTATAAAAAAAGATTCTGTAAAAAGTTTACAAAATACCAAATAAAAATACATATCTCATAAATATGAAGCTCTTCATTGTCAAGATTTTGGGGATAAAATAGTAATTTTTGACATAAAACCTAGGTAAAGCAGGCTGAGTACAAAAATCACATTTTAATTAAATTGGTTTAAATTATTCATTGTGAAATAATGGCAAACAGCAGTGGGCTATGTTTGATGTAAAAGGAGCATTTATGCAGATGCAAATAACTTAAGACCTGGGGGGGTAAATGCATAAATTAATAAGCATATTAAATAATTTATTAAAAATTCAATAGGTATGTTGATTAAGGGGTGGAAGCAGAAAGAAAATAAGGCACTGAAGAACTCTTTAACCCTAAAAATTAGCAGGTAAAAAGAAAGTGAGTAGAAATCAAAGTCAGGCAAATTAAAATGGTGAAGAAGGTAGAAACTGTAAAAGCTGTGCTGATTAGTCAGTGAAAGGTACCAGTAAGAAGTTGATAGTGTTTAAACCAGTCTTTTTTTTTTTTTTTTTAATCACAAGTTTATTCTGACTGATGCTAATGGGACAGTGACACCAGCATGTGGATGAAAATCTGTGATCCGTGTTAAGAAATTTGTCAGGCAAGATAATCTAATGATACCACTTTTGACATTAAATTGTGCCTATGAGTCATTTTCAATAGAACCACTGGTAGAATTTGCTATCAATAAATATTTCTAATTTATTCTGCAAGAAGCTTGTTTCACCTTATCCTTTATTTTGAGGTAACACACCATGAACAGCCAACTAATTTTAATGTTGCAATTGAACAAATAATCAGTACTTCAGAAAAGCAGGTATTTCTATCACTAACTTCAGAAAGGCAGGTGGCCTTATCCTGCTCAGTATTTCAAAGCAGATTTAACTGTATATGTCTTTTTGGTACCTCTTGATGCACAGTTTTAACATGTGTGTTTTGAGAGTGTGTGCATGCGTAAGTGTACGTAATTTAAAAAGGTTTAAGTTCCTTAGATAAATTTGTAAACAGTTTAAATATTTAAACATTTTTTCCATATACGGGGTAGAAAAAAGTTTGTTACATTTTTCAGGTAAATTATGAAGAATAGCATAAAAGGTTGCATTTCTCTTTTGTTTTTGCTTGAGTTACTTAAGTTCTTCAGCTCATCCAAGCATCTCCTTCTAATTGTGAGAAAATGCTTTCTATAGTTCAGTCACCTGCCTCCTATCTTCAATGTCATGCAAAAATATTTGGAGATTCACAGTTAGAGCATGCTTTATTCAGCATAAAACAGGAAACACATTCAAGTGTCAGATCAGCTCTGAAATGAAATGTGAGGGTAACTGTGGAAGGCATTCTATGCTGGCAACATGTCAGGGTAGTGAATCACTGATGTTTATAGTTAGTACCATTCACATCACTGCAGCTATAATTTTCTTGCTGTATTAATCAGGACCAACTTGGTGTCTCAGAAGACTTGTGATTCCTTCCTTATTTTAGCTGTTAGTATGTGTAAAATCCTCAAACGTAGTTATGTTAATTTTTCCCACTTAAATTGCCTGTGATTATGCTGTCCATTTCCAGTAAGTCAAGTATGGGAAAAGGATGATATAAAAAGGATGGGAAACTACTGACAATGTTGATGTATTCAGAAAAATTTTAAAAATAATGCCAATAGACACAAAAACATATAAAGTGCAGCTAGAGAACTTATTTTGAGGTCTGTCATTCCTATGGTTTGCTTGATGGTAAGACTTGCATCCTGATGTGATTCCACTAAAATACTTCTCACGTACTCAAAAGTGCTTAAGAGGGAGAAGTAGTGAATCCCTTTTATGGACAGGAATGCATAGTGCTGCATCCAAGGAATATTAGATTCTCAGCCGGGGTTTAGCCAGGTGCCAGTTCTTGGAAACTGCTAAACTGTTGAATATTTCAGTAAACAATTGAAGTAATTTTCAGTCTTTGGTTTGCCTTCTGTCCTACATTTAAGAGTATCTAATGTTTCCACAGAGAAGAGGATCTTTTTCCCCTCTAAATAGAATTACAGTTGTCCTTTAAGAGAAGAAAAACAGTAATAGTTATAAATATCTCCATGTACACTGGCGTCAAGGCTAACACTAAGTTGGCTTCAGTTAGGCCATAAAGAAAAATTTCTGTACTGAAATAGAGCTCCTGACATGGCCACTGAATTTCCTCCACTGGATCCTTTTAAGTGTAAGTGGGTGTGTAGCTGCTCCTACCATGCACAGAGATAGGCAGCAGATGGCTGCTCCTCTGGCCAGATCATACATGTTTTCTGTGATTCTGTGTGTGATTTCAGTTCATTTCTCCTCAGCACGTACATACTTATACAAGCCCTAATCTGTGTTAATCTGGATGAATTTAATGGGCCCCGTGTGTTAAAGGTGTTGATGTTGCTGTAACTCTGCAGCACCATGTAGGAGTCTCTTCTGAAAGCAAAGAGGCAGTGTTATTACGTGCATGACAACTACTACTGTATAAAGGCTTGTTCATTCTTTGGTTCAGAAAGGAAGGACAAACAATATTTGAAATGTAAACTTATTAAATAAGGCTTTTCATGTTTCCTGTTAACTTTAGAGAGGTTTCTCATTTTTTATTAACTCCCCCCCTCCCTTGTTCTGACATTTTTTATGCAATATTAATATAAGCTGTCACCTTTTGGGTGAAAAATAAATCACTTGTGTTGGGCTGGGGCTGCCAATCTCAGAGTCTGATCCTTCTTCCTGGAAGAAATAACAAGATAAACACACAGAGGAAAACGAAAAGAATAACGGATACAGAAAATAAATTTTTAAATTACGTCTGCAACCTCTCTGTTGCAGAAATTGTTTTTTATTGCCTGTCTAGTTATGTGACTGACAGTGCTGTTGCAACATCCTTGAAAAGCAAAGCCAAATTAACTTTTAACATAAGGCAAAAGGAATGTTGAAAAAGAGCAGAAATAAGGTGTGAAACATAAATACTGTGTAAGGATACTTGGGAAAGACAAATATACATCTTAAATACAAGATACTTGAGATTTATCTGCAGCTTGAGAAGTTTCCTTCCATTGACTTAATCTAATCAGAGCATTTCTAAATATTGGAGTGATTCAGTATTGTATTAACTAATAGACTCTGACACATCAATTTTAGTAGATTTTCGAGTAGCATGTTTCTCTAATTTTTCCATTTTCTCTTATTTTATGGTCATGAACTTTAATTATTTGAATTTTTTCCTATCTTTATTTCTGGCTATTGCAATACTTAAATTTAGCTTGAGATGCTGCAGTTTTATTGCACAAAGAATTTGTTACTGTAGGCATTCATGCAACAGTGATAATTTTGCATTTTTCACTGGAACTGTGTTCCAATCCTTATATGAAATAAATTTTTCCTGTCTCAGGGGCAGCTATTCAAAACTTCATTTGGTGCATTCTCTTCACAGTGAAGGTCTACATGTTGATTACTCTAAACAGACAGAGCTAGCAGTGAAACCAGAAATATTAATTTCTTAAAAAAATCTTTTATCTTGTTTTATGATAGGACCTTTTTTAGCATAGTCTCTTTTTAAAGTTTTTTCTTAGCACTATTAGCAAGAACATGTAAAATAAATTTTTTTACGCATTTGCTTATACAAATTTTCTAACATACTGATATTCAACACAAATGCTTTTCACTATGCTACTCTAATGAACTCTCACCTTGACATAATGTATTGACAAGCTATTTGAGTAAGGAATTCTGTCCAAAAAAGAAAGGAAGATAAATAAAAAGGGTATGCAGTCAAGTGGGTAATTCTTTTGATATAATGAATAAATCAATTTGGTGGGTAATTTTCCAAACTTTTATTTAATCAGGTTTAGTGCTTTTCCTTCCAATGTTTGTGCCCTTCATGAGGAAGACCTGTAAAATATATTTTGCTGCCTTTAAAACAGATACATCTAAAGTTGGGGAAAAAAGCCCAAACACAAGAACTGACAAAAATGAGAATTATAAGGACTTTTCTTCCACATCATTTCTCAGTCCACTTCTGGTTTTGATTCAGGTATTTTTTCTGTTATTGAAGAGGTGCAGGGTCACTTTAAGGAAACGTAGAATATCCTGTTCTCACTTACCATGGCCAGTAGGATAACTCCTAACAGCTGGAAAAATAGGGAAAGTTCTCTTCCTATACACCATGGGGTTGCAGCATGTTCAGAATGAAATCTTCAAAATGGTAACAGTGAAATTTAGCCCAGAGCAACTAGGTTGTTTTGGTAGATCTTAACTTTTCTTCCCAAGGGCAGCAAAAGTGTCCCTGTCCCTGAATCAGCCATTGCTATTCCAAAGAATGGAGGTCCCAGAGCAGTGCAAAAAGCAGATTTGGGGCCTGATGCTTCTCTGTTTATTTCTTTCTTTTTAACTGGGACAATCCAATTTAATTACTTTTTCTAATTTATTTTACAGAACTGATTTAGCTGTTTTAACTATAATATAAAATACAAAAATATCCTCAGGCAGACAACTAACATGGGAAAAAAATCAGCTGCAATTATTTAAATTTGAGAAACTATTTTAAAAAGGGGTCAGAATGAAAAGATGGGATCACTCTTTAGCATTGCTATCCATTATCATTATATTTACTCTTATAGGATCTGTTCTTAAACTTAAATTCCAGCAAATAATGTCTCAGTTTGGAGTGGCAAAAAGCCATAGTAACTCTCCAAAGAGATGATCAGCGCATTTTTTAGTATCTGTTTGTAATTCTACTAGTCTCTGATTTCTCTGTAGCAGAAAATAACCACTAATGCTTCTCAGGAAAATATTAGAATAATTTATTTCCTCAAAAGATTAGTTGGTTTTATGAACATTTTGAAAATTTTCCTCCTATGGCAAAAAGATAAACAAGTCTCTCAGTAGAGTTCATTAGGAAATAGACATGATTATGGCACTGATTCAGAGGAAACCTGTTTTCAGACTCTTGCTCTGATTCATTTGAGGGTCTTCAAGACTATCTTTTAACGAGGCAGAATAGGAAATTAATTTTCCTGTTCAGGCAGAATAAGAAAGTGATTCAAGCTTACTGCTGAACCTAATAGATTACAGGGAATGAACCTTTCTAATTCTCTCCAGCCATTAGACAGATCTTTCTAATGGAAATTTAATTGAAAGTAAAATTTATCCTGCAATTATAAACTGTTTTCCCCTTGAGTAAATATATTTTTTGTAAAATCTGAACATCAAAATATATTCTGTCCAGTTTTAGTTTGGCTGCAATTCTGTGTTTACTTAAATGTGTGTTTTTATATATGTCTTCAATTTCAACTTTTTTTTACACTTCTTAACAATAAAATTCAGAAGGGTTCAAATAAGATGAGCTATGTACAAACACATGCCTGCGTGGATATTTTTTGTTTATTACTTGAGTAATGAGGATACGTTGGAGAAGCTGTACCTTTTTTTTTACTCTGGAGTGAATCTGTTCCCTGCTGCCTGTAAATGCTATTAGAACCATCACCATAGCAACTAATGGTGATGCTCAAGCAAAGTGTTCCCAAAATTCCAGCTAAAGAAGTAGATCATTATATGCCCTAAGAAAGAAGGATGTATGTTTATGTAGCCAGAACTGGTAAGTGAAAGGAGACACAAACAGTAAAACAATCAGGGTACTGATGCCAGCAAGTGTAAAGGCATGATGTGATTCATTTTTACATTTGCTTTGGACCTATTTCATGAGAAAATGCTTTTTATCTTCAGAGAATTTAGGTGCTAGGTTTGAATCTTGATTATGATAGGACAGATTTCTTTTTGCAGAACTGTCTAAACTAGTCAACAAAGAAAACAGGTTTTGTTTGTTTTCTCATTTATGTGTTTTGAAGAACTTATAATTTATATGAGGCACATGAATATTTACCTCATTTTAACAGCTGAAATAAAATTTTCTTGAAAGTCAAGGTCTATTTCATCTATGTAGGATGGTTTTGAGCATCTTACATGAATTGTTGTTCATGTCGAAAACTACTCGCTAGTGTTACTAACATTTACAATTCCATGGCCAAATATATATGCCACTCTGTATATTACATGTAACTTCATAGGTAAATCAGGCTTCCAGACAGTTCTTGAGCACCTCTTGGGTAAAAATCATGCAGTGAGCATGAAAGTGGCAGATACAGCTTTGTTTTCTATTGCAGAGAGCTTTGTACAATAGAAGAACTCAAGTCTCACTGACCACCATAGGAGGTGAGGGCCTCATGCATCTTAGCAGATTTAAATAATAGCCAAAATATGAGTATTTAATGCACTCATCATACTTAAAATGAAAAGACACGAGTAATCAAAAAGAAGTAGTGCTGCTTCTGGAGAGAGCAGTCTTTCAAAAGAGAAAAGATTACCCCTTCAGAAGAGAAAGCGAAGTCACTACTTAGTGATAAAGAAGCATTCTGCCTTAATTTGAAAGGACCTGCCTAATGAGCCATGCTCAGTTCCCATGGACAAATTTATTACTCTCACTTAACATGGATATCATTATTAATTAGGCAAGCAGGAGTCATACTGTCCTGTCAGCAGAGATGCTGGATTACCCTGAAGCTGGGTGTAAGCCAATGTCTTTGCTCACAGCCCATCCTTCAGCTGGACTACATTCCCTCTAGTGAGAATTAGGATACTGCTAAAAGTTTTGTGTGTGTTTCTCTTCAGAGAGTTTTATTAATTCACAACGAGAACATCAGGGGCAAACGGTACAACTAATCATTAACAGTATGAAAGAGCTCTTAAAAAATCAACATGAAATTGTCTCATGTCCATCATTGTCTAGTAAGTGAATATAATAATACAGGGTCATAGCAGATTCTTAAATGGGTAGAATGACATTTATATTTTAGTTGAAGTAGTGGTTTGGTAAAGGTTAATTTATGAAGATTCTTGCTTCATCCGGACCTGGTTTTGAGACTCCTGACAAGTTTATTTTAAATTTGCAGACTTTTGGACAATTCCCAGTTGGATTCCTTAAAAAAAAAAAAAAAAAGTGCTTTAAATTCCTGCCTTTATAAGGACATTTAGATAGCTATCCTTTAGCTTTGCCTACATGGTTTTTCATCCAGTTCTCCTTTGTACAAATTATTAGATTCTGTAAATCTTGAATACGTATTTTTAATGTTTGAGAAGAAATCTAAAACTGAAGAAAGATCTTGCAGAAAAAGAAAAAGTTGCAGAAGCAGTACTAAAGGGAATCTTGCACATAACTATTTTTACAAGTAGGATGGAATACCACTAAGAAGGAAAGGAATACTTCATATGTATGTTAGCAATTTCAGAAAAACTAAAATACATAATTTAAATGTATTTGACTTACACTTCTCTTACCATGGACTTAACTTTAGATGTTGATATCAAAATCACAAACATATGCACTAGAGCTAGTCACAAATTGAAATTATTATTTGCTTAAGGCATTATTTCTGTGGAAATGTTGAATTTTGTTTTCATTCTGAATAAGAACTTCACAGAATGTAAATTCCAATAAGAAATTATTCCATTATGTGTGGGTTTTTTTTCACAATATAATGTGGTAGTTGAAATATTCTAAACTTTTTATATACAAAACACTGAAGGGAAATGCTACCTAGTACTGATTAGGTCTTTCCTAAATCAAAGCATGATCTCATTCTCATATGTAAGTAGCAAAAACCTGGATAATTATTGTAGATCCCATTTAGCTCTTCTTTTTTAATCATCTCGGTTTGATGTAATGCTTAGTAAAATCTAGTACAATTATTACTAGCAATGTTGATAATAAAGTACACAGGCTTTTATTTAATCACTTCAAAGCCACCAGAGATTTTTGCAATTTTCAAACGCTTTTTAACAGAGATCAATCTCAGTAAAACCTCTAACATTTTGTTTTTCACAGTCTACACAATAATTCTTCCCTTTTTCCTAGACAACATACTCTTCTCAATAGGAGACAAAAGAAGCCTGTAAGACTGGAAGAGTCTGAGGGTGTAATTTAAAAATATCAAACCTTAGCAGTGCCCACCTAAATAGAGATATGCATCCTGGAACTGAGCTGTGCACTAAGCTCTCTCCCATTTGAAAACAGGGGTCCTTACTTCAGTTATTTTAATGGCAGTGATTCCTGTGATTCCACATAGTCGTGTTTCAGGAAAGCTTTAAGAGTCTGCATTACTAATAATTACTTATTCCCTACTAACTTTTGTCAAGAATACGTAAAGATGAGTTCCAAATATTTTTAGTTTCTTCTGAGGTTGTAACTACGAAGAACTAAAACCTTCCCCAGGAAATACATGTACTTTACACATGAGTCTTGTCACGCTCCATGCTGAGTAGGTCCTTTGGGTCAGGGGTCAATAGGCCCGTTCGATCAGGTTTAGCTCTGGAAGCACAGGGAGTTCAAGACCCCATTTACGACCTGTTAGACATGAAGTGCTGTTATTCTAAAAGAAGTAACTTTTCTGCCCTGGAGGAGTGAGGGGTTTCCAGTGCTTTTACTCATCCAGAATTAAGATTGTTCAGCCTGGAAAAGAGAAGGCTTCAGGGTGAACTTATTGCAGCCTTTCAATACCTAAGGGGATCCTATAAGAAAGATGGAGAGGGACTTTTTTGAAGAGCATGTAGTGACAGAACAAGGCAGAATGGCTTCAAACTGAAAGACAGTAGGTTTAGACTAGATGTTAGGAAGGAATTCTTTATTGTGGGGGTATTGAGGCACTGGAAAATGTTGCCCAGAGAAGTTATGGATGTCCCATCTCTGGAAGTTCTCAAGGCCGGACTGGATGGGACTCTGAGTAACCTGGTCAAGTGAAAGGTTCCACTGCCCATGGCCATAAGGGGTTGGAGCTGGGTGATTTTTAAGGTTCCTTCCAACCCAAGCCATTCTATGGTGCTGTGTTTTATGTTGTTACACATATCCACAAGGTTAAACATTTGTCACAGTGCTGCTGCTCTGTGTGGTTTGAAGCTGTGTGTTCAATGAAGCATAGATGTCATTAACAACAACCTGGATATTATAATCTCTATTCTGAATGCTGGTCAGGACATACTGCGAACGGAATTGACACTTCAGTTTTAGAAGAAGGGCCTGAATGAAAAGGAAAAAAAAAGGGAGAAAAAGAGATATCAAAATAGAGATGAAAAGTGTCTCTGATAGGACATAGACTATTATTCAGCCACACCTAACTGCTTTAACTACACAGCCCCGTGAATACTTGGAAGAAAAATCTGGAAGAAGATTCTTCTTTTTTTTGGAAATGCTGTCTTTTAAGATCAAACATGTTCATGCTGATTTTTTCATACATGTCTAAGCACTGTAGAGCTACTAAGCTTAGGACTTGATGGAAGTAAGGAGGGAGATTTTTCCACAGTGACTGGTCATTTTAAAATCCTAGCAACTTGTTTTTGTCATGGTGATTGCAAAGAGAGGGTATGTTACCTCCATAGCCGATTCTTCTAGAAATTGTAAAGCAGGCTTGAACCAGAAGCATTCATAAATGCATGCTGTAGTGGCTTACTTGAACAGATCTGTCACATTTCTACTGAATGGATGGAAAGGGAAAAGTAGTGCTTGCTCTCCCATTGCCTACTGGTATACCTGAGAGTGATAGTTTCAGACGGGTTCTTGTTTTATATATTTTGTTCTCAATAAGCTTTAGGTTCCCGGTTCTCTGCCCCAGGGAGAGCTGACCTGAACAATGTAAGCTGCCCTTCCAGCTTATATCAGCTGTTTGTGCTCCCCTTGGTCTATTCAAGTTGTGTATAACCAGAAGGCAATACTGTCCTGTGAGTCTCCTTTACTGAGCTTAACTCTGCCCTTTGCTATGGGGTAGCTTTGTGGAAATTGCGTGCAGGCTACTTCTACCCAAATTTCCAGATGTATTGGCAAGGACGGCTGGTGAGCTTGTGGCTTGTGTCAGCTTCTTTGATGCAGCAGGGACTAATTTAATTATACCTGTTTCTGCAAACCTATTTTTCACAAGAACAAGTTACATGCCAGAATTTTAGCATAAAGCATCCTCTATTAAATAAATAATTTTTTTAAAATAATTGAAAACATTTTAATGAATGGATTTCCTGATTAACTTGCTTATTCTTTGGTTTAGTACCAATTACAAATGCTAGCAATCATTAATTATTAAATATTTATAACCTGATATCCATTGTGTGATGTTATGTTGAAAGTAAAGCCAAAAGTAATTTTCTCCTCCAGGACCAAAGCCAGCAACCCAACCATGGGCAGCCACTATAGTCTCTACTGGCAGCATCCAATTAAAGACAAATTGTACATTGGATTTTGTAAGCCTCCAGAAATATGAACATGTTTTCTCTAGCCTCTATGAAGAAAATAGAACATATAGACTTTTCATACTTCTTAAAATAAATATCTTCCTTTGACCAACCTTCCAGAGTAGGGCGTGTAAGTCAAATAGGTCAGACAAGCTGCTATTTGTGTTCCTCATGTGAATAGAAAGTGGAAAACTTTCATAGAATTTATCTAATCTAAAAGTGTATCGCTGATAACATTTTTGAGAAGTGATTTGTTAAAATATTAAAGTTAATGCCCGATATAGGCTGTTCTGTACCATTCTGAATATAGGCGTCCTTTTTAGAATTCATTGAAATGTCAGTGTTTAGACCAAACACCTAATTTTCAGTTCCTCAGCTCTCAGTAGTTACTACTGTCATTTAAAATGCCATTAAAAAATGCTGGGCTTGAGGCATAAAAGTTTGCAATCAAAAATATTAATTGATGTATGCCAGATTATATAACTTCAGGTTTTCATCAGGACAGTGATCTACTGGACCGTCGGAAACATTGCTTCAGTGTCCAGTCTGAATCTGGAGAAGACCTTTACTTTTCTGTGGAACTAGAGTCTGACCTAACGCTATGGGAAAAAGCCTTCCAAACAGCAACTTTTTTAGAAGTTGAACGGATACAGGTGAGAACAACTGCCTTGGTGATCATCTTTTGGTACATTAACAAATTAGGCCCATATGAAATAATGATGCAATTTAAGAAATTTTCTGACCTTCTGCAGCTCTGAAGTTATTATTGGTTTATGTAAATATTTGCTTTTGGTGCTCCCAAACCGCTTGCAATCTAACATTCAGAAGAGATGTCCTGAAATACAATCTTTGAGTCATTATGACAACGTCATATGTATTTGTTAAATGGAGTTCATGGACAGACAAGGAAAAACAACCTGCAGATCAGGGACAAAATCCAACTGTTTAGAAATTCTTACTGGCTTACATGCTACCTTATTTTATACTGAATATCACAAGAGAACCTTGTAGGAATTAAGCTGTTCTTGTAATACCAGGAATGAGAGTACACTCAGTGAAGTATTTACTGGATACAAGCAAGAACAAAATTGTACCTCAGATGCATTATTCTTTCTTCATGTATTTCTTGTTCCTTGTGTATTTACTCTATTGTCAGATGACAGAGCAGAGATGGACAACATTCAAATACAGATTCTAGTGACTTTTTATAGCAAAATTACATATCAGAGTGTTTAAAGATAACTTTTTCTCAGAAGACCAAAAAGTCATGACTTTTTGACTTAAAAAAGGAGAAAAAAGCCACCCACCACAATAGTAATTCACCTAATCCCAATTGTAGTATTGATTTTCTCATCATGAGATATCCATGTGGTTAGAACAGCTCAAGTTGATGTTGCCAGGAGTTGTACACACCTACCTGAGCCATATTAGCATAATAGCCTGTGCAAGTATTGGCTCACACATTTTCTGTGTCCTCCTGGGGGTGCAAGCACTGATGTGCTTTCATTCAGACAAAATCTTAGTTAGTTATATATTAGCCCTTTCCTGACCTGTGGACCACCACATGCAGATGGACTGAATTGGTGTATACTAATGATGATCCAATTTGCAAAAACTACACTGCTGACAGTTTTTATGCACAGTACCTTTGTTGCAAGAGGAGTCAGATGAGGTTCAGCTTTCCTCTTTTAAATTCGTATATGCTGTTACCTTTTACAGAAACTATTCTTACCTTTTAAGCTGTACTTGCATGCTGAAAAATCTAAGACTAGGTTTTCTATGTAAAAATTACAACAATATATGTCCTCTGCCACTAAATATTTGAGAGTTTTTGTCTTTCTTATATGATTGACTGCAACATACTTTATAGAAGCACTGCTGTGCCATCAGTAAAGGAATATATGGCATTTTTCTTGAATAACTTTTCTCTCAGAAACCACCTCCTATTTGTTCTGCTTTCAGATTGATTCATACTGTAGCATTCCTAGTTTAGATTTTTCTTTTAGGTTTTAGAATTACATTTATTAAAAATTGCCTTCGTGCTTCTCCAAAATAATTTCCTTTATAATCTTAACCTCAGATTCATCTTAATCTTTTCACCTTTTTTTTGTCTCTCCTGATGTTCAAAGTAGCAATTAAGAACTCAAAGTAATGATTTCCTGATTGATTGATTGATTGATTGATTGATTGATTATTGCAGATCTGTGAGAGTGGACAAACAAGCTTCTCATGATAGAATATTATTGTGGAGCTCACACTTATTATTTCACCTTTTTTTCTTTATTTTCTATATCTCGATTTGGAAAAAAAATATAGAATATTTTTAATATAATTGCCTTTGGCCTCCTCATTTTTCTTTCAGCAATCCATTACTGCTTTCATCTACCAACTTGCAGATGCAGATAAAATCTGGTGGTATAATTTGTTTCCAACAAGTTCTTTCATTGCTCTGTGAGAAAAAAAAGGTGACAGGTTCAAAATCAAGGTGTCAACTGTACATTTTTACTAAAATTTTGGGTTATGCAATCATGTTGATATGAATATTCATATTTAAAGTGAATGTTAATCCAATAGGTTTGTCTTACAATAAAATCATATAATTTTGAAAATATAACTGTAGTTTAAAACTATCATTTAAAATTATTCGACTGTGTTTTGTGCTACTCCATAATCATACAAATAATAACTCTTACTCAATGACTATGACCTCCAGAAGAGGTTAATCAGAGGTCAATTCTGATCTAACTCCAAAGAATATATAACAAAATTAAATATTTTTTAAATGCCTCATGGTAAATATATAACTAATTCTGTTTCAACCTAATTCATAGCTTCTGCCAGAGGTATGTCTAAACCAAAAATTTAACAGTTGGCTTTTCTTAGAAAAGAAATGTATTAGAGGAGGCATAGTCAAGTTGATAATAATTTAGCAATAACATGGTACAATAATACAGTGGTGTCATTTTGGTGTGTTACTGTCACTCTTAAATTAGTTTTGTAATGTAGTAAGTGATGATAATCCATTTTCATAATTACCTATTAAAAAAAAATTAGTTGAAATGAAGATCCTTTTTTTCTTACTATCTCACAGCATTTTTGCATGAAGAATCTGAGACTCCTATAACTTGCATAATGATGTGCAATTATATATATGACTGTCACATTCCTTTTGTGGTCCTGCTACTTTAAGCTAACATTTTCACCTCCTCCATCATGATTTTTTTTCTTGCTGTCCTTGCTTGTATTGTAGTTGTTTGTTCTCTAATGTAATGATTATTATGTAAGCTGTTTTATGTTGCAATACTATAACATATTTTTCATTGAAGTTGAATCTGAGTTTGAAAGTCTGAATTAAGTCTTAGACGTATAGTACACTTTGTTTCAGCTTCAGGGATGGCTTACATGAAGTTCACAATGTATTGTTCTTTCTATAATTTAAACTGTGTGTGTTGAGGGAATAGTATCTAAGGAGCAGCTTTGAGTTGTCTCCTTCAGTCTCTGCCTGACCCATTGAATTATTAATAAACCAAAGTTAACATTCTGCATTCTGTGGAAGAACAGCAAATGACTGCTGAAGTGTGTCCTGCTTCTTTTGGGAAGGGGGTGCTTCAGTTCTGATGAGGTTTTCATGAGCTCTTGTGAGAAAGCAGCAACCAAAGCCAAACATCCACAGTATATATTATTCGTAGTCACTTTTAAAGTTTTAAAATGTTAAATGTATAAGAAATATTAAATTATCATATATCTTGATAACAATTTTTGCTTTTCTATTCTCTCCAAATACCTGAATTAAAAGGCAGCTTAAAGAAAATAAAGAGAAAAGTCTTACGACAGTTAAGCAGTGTCTGAGATTTCACATCCCTACTCTGACTTGTCACCAGAATCATGTGCAGGTGTGTTCAACACCTGCAAAAACCAAGGGACATTCTTCACCAAATAAACTAAATTCTTGCTGTCCAGAGATCTTTTTGTTATTCTCAAGTTTTTTCTTCTCTAAATTGTTTTGAATAATCATAGTCTGAGGGTGTAGAATGGTCTTTTATATAAGTAAAGAATTACTAAAGAATCAGCTCCTACTAGTGCTCTGCAGTTTCTTCCTGCAAATAACTACACTGAGCTGAACTAGATGATATTTCTCCACAAACTGTGCGCTGCCTTTTGTAGAAGTATCCTTCAGTCTGGGAAGCAGGTTGCTTTTTCAGTGCAGCCTTGAACCAAGGCTGGTGTGTCCAGTTTCTCATAAATCTTAAGTTCCCAGTGAGGCTAATTAACCAGGCGCGGTGCTGGGCTTCAGCAGAGGGAGCTGTGCCAGCTCAGCATGGTGCTGCAGTGCATGCTGTACGTTGGCCTCTGCTGTTAGGGTGGGAGGTTGGATAACTCTAGATGACAATACGTATTTTAAATCTGATATACATTTTCCTTGCCAAATTTAATTTCCAGTAAGAGGTCTAAGTCTGTTCCAGACCTTGAACGTTTACGAATAAAAATGTAATTTGTATCTTGAAAGATGTTTGCAAGATAATTCCACAAAAACATACATTTCTTGCTTTGCATGCAAAACTTGAAAATTTTTGCATATGTGACTTAATTAACTGTAAGTAACTGAAATATATTACTTTACGCTTTTTTCTTCTACTAATGAGATAGTACCAAAGGCAATATCCTCTTTTTCAACACTGGTTTACAATCAAACTTTACATATGCATGGCAGTCTTATGGTGTAGCTGATCAAAGAAAAAAAAAAGAAAAAGCCACTTTTATTTGTTAATATAAACAGTAAGTATGAAGTTTTCAATTTTCCTCCACTGCATTTTCTATTTAGAAGCTGTTAATGCACCTTCCAGGTTCTTGTGCTCTGAAGAAGATCATCTAGAATCCAAAGAGCATACCCAAATAATATATAAGTAAAGGCATGTGATTTATCCTTGATAATCAAAATGCCAAAAATAATCATAGGTTCTTTTGTAATACTTACGATTTCATAACTCACATTGTTCCCATGTTTGCAATTTATATTTTGATTTTCTGACACATAGGTCATGGAAGTCTTTGTTCTCATTTCATCATTTTAGCAGCTACAGCAATATTTGAAGAATATAGCTGTATTTCCTTTAACCTGGAGGGTAAAATGTCTATAAAATAAGATTCCTGTATTTTAATTTCTTTAAAGATCTTGCATCTGTTTTGGAAATGTTTTCATTTTTTTACATATTTTGTGATGAAAAATACAAGTCTGTCATTTTGTGCCTGAAGTCAGCCTTCAAGCACAGCAGTAGTTTTGATGCTGAAAATTACACTTGTAATGTCTCACAGTGTGTATTAAAGTGTGATGTTATGGAAATTAATAGATGCATATATTTTAAAACTGTAGAATGAGAGAGCCTTTCAGAATTCCAAGGTTTCTCATAGAAACCTTTGCAATATATTGATCCACTAGCTGAAACCAAAAAAAAGAAATTTCAGATAATTCCATCAGCTGCTAAATGGTATGAAATATTAGCTTTTTCCCTGAGATTTAGGACAACAGAAAACCACAAAAAACAGTGTACCGAAGAGATACTTTACACATGCTTTTTTTTCCTTGAAAAGATAAAAGGAATATATTAATCTTAGAAGTTATTACTGGGTATGAAAAACAAATAAGGAGGTTTGAAAATAATTAAACTTCCCAAGGAGGTTTGAAAATAATTAAACTTCCCTTTTAGAAAATGTTATTAGTAAGCCACTGAGGCAATTCTGAGCCTCTTTCATTTTTTTTCTAATGGAAGCAAAGCCTGTTTTCATGTGACTTAGACAACTTCATCACTGATAAAAATCCTTTGATTTGAAATACACTGGCAATAAATTGACATATTTACACACAAATGACTTATTTCTGGTAATAATTTTGAGATACATAAACAGTAAAATAAAGACTCACAAACAGTTGTCCTAAAAAAAAAAAATAAAGAAATGTCTTCTGTCATAACTACCTTTCCTGATTTTTCTTTTACAGTGCAAGACGTATGCCTGTGTTTTAGAGAGTCATCTTATGGGACTTACCATCGACTTTAGCATGGGCTTTGTGTGTTTTGATGCTGCCACAAAGGTAAAATTGTCAGAGTTTTTTCCATTACACTATTATTATTCCTCATTATTTCTAATATCCTTAAAATGTCCTTCTCCTTATTATAGAAACAGATCATCTCTTGTCAAATCTCTCATGCTTTAGTCTAAATTCAGGACTGATTTCTAATTATGTGAGAAGTAGTATTCTGTTATTATTAGTGCTTGTTATTGAAAAAGTCAATACTGATATCAATCTGAAACAAGCGTCAGATCTTTATTCTTTAATTTCACATGAAAGCCCACACTGATTCAGTTTGATGGGGTTTTTTTCTGGTATGTCCTTGGTTTTGAGAAAAGATAATTTTCTTGGTTTCAATCTCATCTGTGAGCTTTGAAAATAATCTTCCATTCTCTTCTCTTGTTTTGTGGGAAGGAGTGTGTGCTATTACAGCAATTCCACAATTCCCAGTACATACTTCAGCTATTATTGTTCAGGTGTTTGTAAAAAGGTAAATCAACCATAGTCTATAGGTCTCACCCATCAGCTTTTCCTGTCAGCCTTAAAAAACTCAGTACAACTCATGAAAGAGTTTGCTTTATCAAGTAAATAGTATGGAATCAATTTCCATATTATATTATTGCACGTCCAAGTCTCAGTAAGATCATTGAGACCCTGAGTATGTTATATGTTGACATTTGCACTAATTGCTGGCAAGTCCTAAAATGTACTCAGGTTTTACTGCTACTGCTTGACACTGCTGTTAATGGTGGAATCTTTCTTCTGAGTGAAATGGTGGAATCTTTTTCCCGAGTTCCACTTCTCTTCAGTATCTATTTTCCTTTGAGATGCTGCAACATTGCCACCACCAATTACTGAAAACACCCTTTTGACTCCAGAATTTGTTCCTATGCTCTTATCTTAAGTCAACCCTTCCCACCTCATTACTCCACTAATCCAAACCCTTTTATTCTTCCCACTTCATTCTGTTTGTTGGCACAAAGTGGTGAATTTTAAATTCAAATACTTATGTAACCTTGTTTCTTTTTGTTAAGCAAATAGTCTTTTATAATTCATCAGTGAAATGCAACTATCAGTTTAGAAGGTATTACACAAAAAATCAGTACAACAGAATTAAAATGCAGTGGCTCAGTAAGAAAAAAGTTTTCCCCTACCCTCCAATAATATTTTTATATACGTATATAAAAGTATAGTAAAGAATTTCTTTTGTATATCTAACCTAAATGTATCCTTTCAGTTGGAACCCCTAACTCCTTGTATTATGCATACTGTATTTTATGTTAGAATAAAGCATTACACCATGAATAAAAAAAAAAAGGACATTGTTTTGTTAGGTAATCAGGCGTTAGGCAGTGTGAGATAAGGATGGCAGTTGCATTAGAAAAGAAAAGAAACAGTACAATAGAAAGCAACATAATCTGTTGCCAAGTGACTGCTACAATTAAGATTGTCAAACAAGCCATAGGGTGAAATGTCTGAAATCTCAGTGTGTCAACCACGTTTTAGTGGGTGCCCAAATAGGAAAAGCATTGCCTACTCCCTGTCATTTTATGGAAAGATGGAGATTGCAACTCTCTTAGCCAAAAATTTATTCAGATATCTTTATTATGACGATGACAAGTGTAAGTTGTGTCTAAGCTGGCAATGTTCTTCAATAATATTGCTAACCTCATATATACTGAAATGCAAACTAGACCTCTATAGTCACTTAAGCTAAAAGTGTTCTTTTTCCAAATTATGAAGTTCATATGCAGCAAAATCTGTTTTCCAGAAGAAATGTGAAAAAACAATGAAAAATGGAAACCATTTTTCAGGACAAGGAAAACATGAATAAAATTTTAATTAAATCATTCATATCTTAGTAATATTTACATGTGCATTTGTGAATTAAGGATATACAAAAGTCCTAGCGAGTGTTCCATGAATTAACATACTCAGTATTAAAGACAAAAACATTATTTAAAATGCCATACCATTCGTAAAAATATATTTACATATAATTCTTTAAAAGTTCTAGGATTTTTTACAATTTATATTTGAAAAATCAGTACAAACTATTATCTTTTCATTTCCAATGATGGGGTATCCACAGCTGCTTGGGGCAACCTGTTCCACTGTCTCACCACCCTGATCATATAAGATTTCTTCCTTCAGTCCGATCTGAACTCCACCTTTTTCTACTTTAAAAACATTGTCCCTTGTCCTGTCACTGTAGGCCTTGGTAGAAGCTCTTTCTTCATTTTCATAAAAGCCTTTAAGTATTGAAAAGCAGCAATAAGATCTCCCTGGAGCNGATAATATTGCTAATCTCATATATACTGAAATGCAAAATAGACCTGTATAGTCACTTAAGCTAAAAGTGCTATTTTTCCAACTTATAAAGTTCATATGAAGCAAAATCTGTTTTCCAAAAGGAATGTGAAAAAACAATGAGAAATGGAAACCATTTTTCAGGACAAGGAAAACATGAATAAAATTTTAATTAAATAATTCATATCTTAGTAATATTTACATGTGCATTTGTGAATTAAGGATATACAAAAGTCCTAGCGAGTGTTCCATGAATTAACATACTCAGTATTAAAGACAAAAACATTATTTAAAATGCCATACCATTCGTAAAAATATATTTACATATAATTCTTTAAAAGTTCTAGGATTTTTTACAATTTATATTTGAAAAATCAGTACAAACTATTATCTTTTCATTTCCAATGATGGGGTATCCACAGCTGCTTGGGGCAACCTGTTCCACTGTCTCACCACCCTGATCATATAAGATTTCTTCCTTCAGTCCGATCTGAACTCCACCTTTTTCTACTTTAAAAACATTGTCCCTTGTCCTGTCACTGTAGGCCTTGGTAGAAGCTCTTTCTTCATTTTCATAAAAGCCTTTAAGTATTGAAAAGCAGCAATAAGATCTCCCTGGAGCCTTCTCCTCTCCAGGCTCAGCAGCCCCAACTCTTTCAGCCTGCCTTCATGAAAGAGGTGCTCCTCCTGTACATGTTCTCTTCTGTTACTTTGCCGCTGCTCATATCAAATTCAACCACTCTTTTTTGGGTAAAGATTAACTTAAAGCCATATTTCATAGACTTCAGAATTCAGTGTCAGATTGAACTGTTCATTCAGTATTTCTCTCAGAATAACTCAGAGAATAACCCTGCAGACGCAAGATATTTTAATGAATTCACAGAAGGTCTTGGACAAGTACCTGGAGGAGAGATCTACTGAATATCATTAAATATTTTTTTTATTCTTATTTATTTATGACATTTTCATGTTTCGCAGAACACAAAGATCTTCGAAAACAAAGTAGTTTTGGAAAAAAAAGTAGTTTCTGACAAGTCGTGTCATATATTTTGTTGCAGTGAATCTTCAGGCAATGCCAATCTTGTCCTTAATACTGTGCTGGTGGTATTTTAAGTTTTCTTTCTTAATTACTAATGAATTGACTACGAATTCTCTTTATAAGTGCATAATACTAATAAACCGAAATGAAGGAAGCCAAGCTCTTTAACTCATGATTTTAACAGTTATTTAGTTATTCAAATGTTCCAGTTATTTAAGCAATGCAACAATATTTAAATTGTTTCTTCCTCTTGCATTTCAAGGCAGTGAATGGATTCTGTCCAACATGCCTGAAAAATTGCAGTCAAAATTTCACAAATGTTCTGAGCCCCAAACTCACCCCCAGTGTTCATGAACAAGTCTATAGGGAGTAATGACTCTCATTATGTTGATGATTTCCCGGCAAAAGCCTTATAGCCTGTGTAGGCTTGTTTCCTTGTTGGCTGTCATTTAATCTTTAAATAATACTTAACTATGTACATTGAAATTAGTGGTTAAAAACTGTCATCTGTGCTAAATGTATTTCAAGTCAAACATCATAATTAGATAAAAACATTGTTTCTGTGTCTGCACCGACCTATGATAAATATGAGTACACAAAGTATTAAACTGAGTTATTTGGAAAAAATCTGTACTGTGATGTGATTATAACAGCACTGGCATAAATCATAGCTGTTTCTGCTGTGTATTCTCTGCTTTCTCTTATACATTTTCTGACTGATAACTCATAGAGTCAGCAGTGGTTTGTCATTTAGAGTATTTTGGTATGATGCTTTATAACAAGCTGTTGTAATTTCCTGAAAGGAGAATGAACAGTTTTTAAGACTGCCTGGTTAAATTGGGTTGTTCCAACATTTTAGAAAATTAGTTCTCAATTCATGGAAGTAGTTTGTAAACTACCAGATAGAATTCTGGGCACGAAGTAATTTTTCTCCTTTCACCTAAAAAAGTAGTGCCAAGTATATTTGTGCCCTTGTTCTTCTGGAGCACTTTTCAGAACCAAAGCTCCAGTGGAAGATGTCATCTTTAGTTATCAATGTATGGTTTGAAAGCAAACTGTGACACAAAGCCCAAGCCAACAGTAGCAAGTGTTTGATTATGATTATTTTTGTGACATTGTCCTTCATTTGTGGTAGTTATAAACCTGGAATCAAAAAGCCACTTGCCTCCTGTGCTGGCATGCACAGAAATGTAATTCTAATGAATAGGGAGTTTCCTCAAAGCATCTCTTCCACTGAGGACTTCTTCCAAAAAATGTGCACCAGCTTTAACGCAATTCTATTTGCTTTATTTGAAATACAGAATGTCAAATAGAATCCACTTACTTAACTTTCCTTTTTCTCCCTTGCCAGTATTCTATGAAAATTGAATTTAACTAATCTTTGTGAATACCATTTAGACCTTTTCTTTTCTGCCTTAATCGCATTTTCCATATTCTGCTTAGTTACTCCTTGCACTGCAGGGTGTCTTAGCATACAGCATCTACTTCAGACATAATTTTTCTCTTTTTCAGATATTCCATATGCTAAATGTTTTGTTTATTTGGTTTTAAAGTATGAAAATTCTGAAAAGATGCAAAAAGTTCTGTGGCAGTTCTTAGAAGTTAGAGACAAAATTTTATCCCAGGTCATTTTTGCAGTACTGTGGATCAGTGTTTACTGGGGAAAACATTTTTCTCTAGTCCTGCCCAACTACATCCCAGCATTCATGTCCTAAATTTGTCTAACATTAGTTAGTATATAGACATCAATGTTTTCATGAACAAATGTAACTCTTTTGTGGGTAATTTGTGTTAGGTATGGACATACATAGATATCATAATGAGCATTTATAAATAAGGTTTTTCAGCCACTATAGCCACCTTAAGAATTAAGTGTGGAGACTGATAGATTAAATAGAATTAATTGTGGAGACTGATAGATTAAACATTAAACAGTTAATGTCAGAACAAGACATATTAACAAGAAGTTAATCTAACTACTATTCTGAAAGTGATCCAATGTATAAAACTACTCACTCAAGTGCCATTCAATAACTGATTCTTAATGTGCTTCCATAAAAAAAATTGACTACACTTCAGGTGTATGGGTGGATATACATGGAAATATATGTATTAGATATATTTCTGCTTTACTGACATATTCATTAGAATTGTTTTCTATAACATGCATATTTGTATCATCAATTCTACTAATAATATATGTATATGTTTGTGTGAATATACATTGCCATCTACCTACCTGAGCAAATGCTGTCTGTACTCCATCACATTTACTGCTCATTAAAGCAGTAGTCAAAAATATATATTTATCAGAAGAGAAAAAAATTATCCCTTGTAGGATTGAAAATAAATCAAGGTGCTGCTGAATTATATGGTGGTGCTAGGACAAAGTAAGAAAAGGAGCCATAATGGCCCACAAGGTGCCTATCAACAAAGCTCAGTGTACCTGTCCTCTGTTCTCTTGCAGAAACCTTGAGCATTTCACCAAAAGAAGAGAATACACCATGAACAATAAATAGCATTGCAAATATCTTTAATTTGGTTTTCATACCAAAAGACTACCAAATCACAAAGACCAGTATTTCTCTTAATTTCTTTAGGAACAATCTCCCATGTTTTCAAGGGATACATACCTTGTCTGTCTCTTCATGCAACTAATACATATACAGCATGTTGAAATAAAACAGCATATAAAAAGCTTTTGGATGTTCAAATTTCAGTAGCAGGGAAGGCAGAAAGAAACTGGACTCACTGCGAGATGGAGATTTAATGATGTAACTCTTGTGAAAAAAATATTTATTCCATGCTTAGAAGTTGAAATGCTGAACGAATAGCTAGTAAAACTTTAATGTAAGCCGTTAAGCATGCTTCATACAGTTTCATATTCTGTGGCTAGAAACAAATGTTGGTAGATTGTCCATCAGTAACAAGCAAATACACTGCAGTCTTTTAACATTCTATGTAATTTCAGTAATGGACAAGAACAGTTATTTTATAAGGGCTGACTTCCATGCTTTTTTCCTTTGTCTCATTTTTGTTCTTTATCCTCAGTGTCCTCCCCTGTCTTTCCCTTTACAGTTATAAAGCTGCAGCAGTTGACAAAGGAAATTGCCTCGGACCATAATTCTTTTGTAGTAAGACACTCTCCAGAGATCGGTAACACAGTAGAACTGAGCATGAACAAGATCTTAATCCTACTCAGTTCCCTACTGCTGCTATAACTCTGGACAAAGTGTCACTTGGCAAGACTGAAATCTTTCTCAATTAGCTATGAGACAAACAGACAAATTAAGGTGTATCCCAGGTGCCTGAAGACTCAATTACTTTTATTCTTAGAAACAATGACCTACAGGGCTTCTGCTCTTGATTTAGTTTGACTTGTAGGAGTATCATGTATTTTATTCAGATGACAAACAGCATTCGCTTAAAAGGTGCTCATTGAAGTTTAGCATACTTCTGTAATATATATATCACATATAAAAAATTGCCTTAAGAATCTAAAAGGAAGAATAATCCAATCAGTCAGGGTATCAAGAAAAGGAGGAGGCAGCATCGGAAAAGTATAGCTATAGGTTTTTGAAGGTGCGATGGAAAAGACAGCAAAGGGATTAGATGAAACTAGAACTTGAAAAGTGACCTCTGACATGCCTTCCTTAATAAAGGTGGTTTCTTTGTTTACTCCACCATTTACAGGTGGTCTGGGATGTAGCTGTCTAATTATAGAATGCTGACAGACTCAGGGTTTTTCCAAGCATCCTACTGAAGGCCAAACTTCTTTTGCTATTACATAATAAAATCGGTATGATTCATGTCAATGGAATGACATTATGCTTATGATTTCCATAGATCATAGATGTAGACAAAACATGTATTTCATAAAATCATAGAATATCATGAGTTGGAAGGGACACATAGGAATCATCAAAGTCTAACTCCTGGTCCTGCATGGTACAGCCACAAAAATCACACCATGTGCCTGAGAGCATTGTACAGCATGAACTCTGTCAGCCTGGTGCTGTGACCACTTCCCTGGGGAGCCTGTTCCAGTCTTCACCCTCTAGGTGAAGAATCTTTTTTCAATGTCCAACCTAGACCTCCTCTGACACAACTTCAGGCCATTCCCGCGGGTCCTGTCACTGGTCACCACAGAGAAGAGATCAGCATCTGCCCCTCCTCTTTCCCTCACAAGGAAGTTGTAACTGCAGTGGGGTCTCCCCTCAGTCTTCTCTTCCAGGCTGAACAGACAAGTGACCTCAGCTGCTCCTCATGTGGCTTCACTGGCAGGTGAAATGATGCCATCATAGTATGTGGTGCACTATTGCTCAAGTTTATTGGGTGCAAATAGTCTTTCTGTAAGAAGAGAGTTGGTCCAGAGTGGATAATTCGACACAGAAAAGACAAAACTGTTAAATAATAAATTGAAGGTAGTTCATCACTGAATCCACAGGACACGAATTAAATCTGTTCTGGTTGGAGATTCTTATGTTGACAAAATACAGAGTTTCTTTCCTACTGCCAATGCATAATGCCCTCTATATCCTAAATTATATATCTATCCCAGAGTCATGGACTAGTCAGACATTCACATTTCTATGAATATTCCTTAGAACATGGTAAGTAAAAATACAGTCACCTATTTATTCTGTATTTGTTTGATAATCAGGTCTCTATTCAGGATTAGAACAAACTCCTTGACCCAAAACAAAACAAAAACCAAATGACTATTCCTAGTCATAGCCCGAACAAAGACAGCTACAATTATGATGTATTTACACATTTCTGATGCCATTACCTAGATGGAAAGTGATTTTGTTTGATGTCATCTCATCAAAATTGTATGTGATTTAGTCCAAGATTCTGGGAATGAGTAGCAAATTGACATATTATATGAATGGGAAAGTATTTTCTAAGGTGCCTTATAGAATGTGTGTTCTATATCTAGCACTATTGCTGAGAATAGAAACAATGTAATTTTCTTC
This sequence comes from Melanocharis versteri, assembly GCA_013397845.1. Lineage (NCBI taxonomy): Eukaryota > Metazoa > Chordata > Aves > Passeriformes > Melanocharitidae > Melanocharis > Melanocharis versteri. The sequence continues at coordinate 624,821 of VZTG01008964.1, forward strand.
ATTTGTGTGACTGAATTACAGGTATAGAAGTCAATAGCTTTTCTTCCATGTGTCACTTATATGTTGCATTTCTGTACCAACTATAAAATAAAAATATGCAGGCAGAGAGCATCCTTTTTTAATTATAGCAGAATAACACTAGTGGAAGATAATAGTCAGTAATTTGTTTGCAAAGACTAGCACAAATGAGTCCTAGATGATTACTTATAAATAAAATATTTCTCATTAAAAAGTATTGGTGAAGAATCTTGATCCCAGAGACACCACAGGAAAAAAAATCCTGTTAATTTCAGTGAATACAGGATTTTGCTGTTTGATGGTTTGTTATTACAATAATTTAATAGCATCTCAAGAGGAGTCTTAAATCTAATTTGTCAGCTTCTCTGCACAGTTTATTTGTTTGCATTGCATTCTGGTATTCTTTGAAGTTAATTTTATTAAATGGTGTAAAATGCAAAAAGCAGCCTAAGCAATATATGAATAATAACTGGGAAAAGGATTTATACCATATTGGTTGTTTTCAATTTTATGCATGATACATACCGTGTTTGTTCAAAGAGATTGTCTTCTTACAGTGCATTTTTCAAGACATGGATTAATTATGTCAGATTTTCTGCGACCACACTGGGAGTACACAAACTGTGGTGCTGGTGGTATTTTCAGTATATACCTTGGCCCCCGCTTGCTGAGTTGGGCTGCTTGCTATTGTTCCTAAATTCTATCTCATTAAATGAGAATTCACTTTTCAAAGCAATAAATAGTGCTCGCTGAGTCCTCCTCTTCATCTTCCATCAAGGCATCATAAGGTTGTGTGCCATGACTTGAAAGGTGGGTCAGGATCGTCATGAGTAGCTGATGCCACTGTCTACAAGAGGACCTTTTTTAATTCAGTTGCAATTTGCGCTTTAAAGGAATTGGCACATGGTCCAACCATCAAATATATTTTAGGGCAAACAAAAATTTATTGCTTCCTATAAATGCTGGATATAGACCTGTAAAATATTCTCAGTGATGCAGGTTATGCACAGTTACTAAGGAAAGTACTTGAAGAGAACAGGCTGTTTTACCAGCTAAAAGTAGCCCTATGAGTGTTGAGCTCAGTAACACTGCACATTCAAACCGGTAAGAACTTCTGCTTATGTTACATAATTCCTGAAAACCGATTTAGAAATAATTTATGTGGCACACATTTAGGTGTTTGACATTTTTTGAAAAAGCCATCGTATTTTACAAATGTACTTGTTGGTTAAAAGTCAGTATGTACACATATATATATTTATACAAAATTATAACAGCCTATGTTAACTTTCTGAGGCAAGCACTCAACAAATGGTTCTGAGGAACTCTGATATTCAAAAACATGAAAAAATAATGACTGTGACACTGTGTGACAGTGGTGTAGATCAGTATTCCCAAGGATACCTATGCCTAATGCAGGAGAACTAGCCTTTAAAACTAGGATTTGGAGGAGTCACCACAGTGAACACTGTAACACTGAAGTCAGCCCATAGGGACATGAAAGATAACAACATTTGAAACTCTCTCTCTCATATGTTAATGTCACTGCTATAGTTGCACATCTGTGTGAAACTGGTGCTCAGGTGAGTGGGTCTGGTCTCTCCTTTCTTACTTTGGCACTATGAAGTAGTCATTGAAAAAGGATAGGTCCGGTCCCTGTTCACTGCTTGTGCATTTTGCAGCAATGAAAATGGAAGGAAGAAAAGAACCACACTCAGAACATATGCAACCTGAGGAATTAATCTAATGATCCCCAAAATACTTTATTTTAAGAGTGATGTGACTGCAGTCACAACATTCTGCATCCCTTATACATGTGCTACACATGCAAAATGTGCAGTTCTGGCTACACAGGGCAGCACTTCAGCCTCTTTGGTAGGAGAAAGGGTTTAAATGGGTCTTACTGGGCATATGATTAACTAATTTACCCAATTTTTGCTATCTAGAATTCGAACATCTAGTTTAAGTGGTTTAAGTGATCTGTTACACTTTTAATGTAGTATAGCATATTGAAGTAGACACACATCCAGAGTCTTCCATAATGAACCAGTTCTTCGTATCTTAAACCAGGATGTAGGAAGTGTTATTTAGTGATTCTCTAGAAAAAGTAGCCATGGTATCCAGCTTGAAATGCTTTGTATTCCTGACTTAGTAACTTAAAACTCACAACATTTCTCTATTCCTACTTTCGCAAATGACCGCCCCCTCATGTGGATGTCTTTGAGGGAAAACGTGTGCAATTTGTTGAATATCATTCAGAAGGAGCAGATAATTCTTTCATGTGGGAATCATTTCATGCATTGTCAATAGGGTTTTTTACTCCTTACACTTTAGATGAAGAGAATTTAATTGTCTCTGCAGAGACTGTCAGTTCTAGGAGCTTGTTTTAATATCTTGATGTTGAAATGCAGTTTTGTTGGGATTAGTTCTCTCCCCACTATAGACCTGATTTTGCAGTGTTCTTAAGTAAGAGCTCTTGCCAAGTAGGAGTCTCCAAAGCCAGTGTTATGCATAAATTGAAGTGTGTTCTTGAGTCGTGCCTGTGGTTTGGTGTGACTGTCATTCTCTTTCCCCTGAATGGGAAGGAAGTGCGTGGCAAAACTGCATGGAAATGTCAAAGTACTGCAGTTCTATACATCCTTCATCTTCATTCAAACTTAATCTGACTGGGAATAAGGCCAGGTACCCTGGGATTTTGCCTGCACATCTAAGGGTCCTTGTTAATGCTACATCTCTCTCCTGGCCTCTCCATATATCATCAGAGAAGAGAAAGATGATAGCTCACTGCTTTGATTGTTTTCTCCTGAGATAAAGAGACAATCAGTGCCCTTTACATTTCTCATCCAGGAAATGACATACTTAAGTAGATTTGCTGTCCCTGCAGAAAGGCAATGGTCTTGATCTTCTGACAAGATTTGTTGAGTTACATAGATCTGTAAAAAAAAAAAAAAAAAAAAAAAGTAGTTTAAAAAGAAGGTAGGAATAAAGCCACCTGAATGATATTATATACTGGATTGTTTTGCTTTGTTTTGTTTTTACCTCGCTATTTGTACAATATAAATAAACATCTTTGATCAAACAAGGTCAAAGGAATTGCACACACATAGAAATGAGGGAAGCTATTCTATTTTCTGTAGCACAGATAGGTGGGCTCAGGAGGACAACATTTGAAACAAATAGGATATATTTTCACATAAACTGCCAAATTCCTCTAGTTTATCTGAAACAGAATGTCCTTAACTCTGTTTATGGCAGATGGGAGCTCACCTGTCACATACATGCAGAGAATAAAAGTGATGCTGAGCCTTTTTTTTTTATCTGGAAGGGGCAACTATATAGAGAGAATTTTGGAGGAAAATTCTAGCTCTTGCTTTGTGTATAGTGCACAGTTAAGATGCTGTCCTTGTGGTTTCTTTTCTCATCAGGTTGCTAAGGCAAACACAACAAACTTTATTCAGCTTGGTGCAGGGTAGAGATTTTTGCCAGTCATTGACATAAAGGGATCAACGCATCCTGAAGCAAAGGGGTCTGCATAGATTTAGGACAGTTAAAAATTTGACCTCCCCCATATTCTGTTTAATTCCTGATAGATAGTAAATCATTCATAGATAAAGACTAAGGGCGCAGATGGAAGTGTCGTCTTACACCACTGAGAGGAAATAATTTACAAACCCTTAGACAAAAGGGTTGCCTTAAGTTTCTGTGTTGTCCGATGCCTGTGAAATTAATGTTCATCAAAGTAGCGCAATGTAAGTGATGATGACCTCCTAATTATCTGAAATACTATTGGAATCTCAATAAAAAATTTTAACAATCCAAGATGTCTGGAGGGTGGGGGATATCTTTAAATGAGGTTGAAAAGACTTAGAACAAAAGTACCTCTTTTCCATTTTTAAGCACAGTAGTTTAAAATTGGTTTTTTTACAGAAATTCACACTAGATATATTTTTAAAAATATGTTTTTCTAGATGGCTGTAAATTTTATTAATTGTATATTTATTTTGTAAAGCAATATGTCTTTTTCAACAAGACACAATGCAATTAATAATATAATTACTTGAAAGGCCACTGATACAGTTAGAATTAGTGATTTGCTCCAATTCCTCATTAGAGCTCTCATAAATAAACTCAAAATATGTTCTTTTTACAGAGCTTTCTTTTGTTATTTTATAATTTAAAAATAAATATTTGTTTTTAGTATGATATGCCCTTTATGTTAATACTAGATTTTTTTTTAGTATGGAAGGTGGGGGCTTGTATGTCAGATTAACACTTCAGGTAGAGTAGGGAATCCACAGATCATCAGTGGAAAAAATCCGTCTCTTTTTTGTTTAATCAGTATTAAATATAGATAAAGAAATTTCAGGGTAAGTTTCACAAATGTAATCTGACAGATGTTATTCAAGCACTGCCAAAGTATAATATATCCATATGATTAAAGGGACATCTGACCACAGAACACTACATTTAATTAATGTACCATAGAGGTATTAAAACTTTCCTTGGAAGGAGATCAGCTATTTCTAATACAATTTTCAGTGATAACTACATTGACGTGCTTGTGTATCATTTTTAATATTTTGGTTTTTTTCTTTTCCCTTTAGGCTGTGCTTTGGAGGTACAAGTTTTCCCAGCTCAAAGGTTCTTCAGATGATGGGAAGAGCAAAATCAAATTTTTGTTCCAAAACCAAGATACTAAACAAATTGAAGCAAAGGTAAAAAGAATACATTGTTTGTATAAAGGCAATATACAATTTTCAAAGAAGCTAGGGGAGCAGGGAGTATAATAAACTAAGTTACTTGGAAATACTAGGTTAATGCAAAAAGAATGCAAAGAAAACCAATAAAATTGATAAAAAACTGAACAAATTACTTTTATCAAGTTGAAAGTCTTTTGAAAGGTGTAATTAGATTTAAAAATAATAAAATACAGGACTTATGGGATATGTGGGTTTGGGCATGTTTTCCAGCTCTTCTCTTTGTCATTGTGATAAAGCTATCTGAGAGCTTGAGTACCCTGTTTTTCACGCTATAATTGTATCATGAAGAAATTGTGGAAAATATATCCTTAAGTCAGCCTGGGAACAAAACTCAGCAAAGGTTTAAAATATGTTTATATTTCTCAGAGGAAAAAAAAAGTGTGGATTAAATACATATTTCCCAGCAAGACTAAAGCTTTGTGTCTGTGTCTAATGCAAAATCAGAAAAGTTGTATATCCAGTTGAGCTTTTGATTCAAGAGTTAGTTCATGAAAACAGTAGCTGTGAGAGATTTAGCTTACTTCAGTTTATGTCTTTGGAGAATAAGGGCATTTACTGTCCCAATGTGTGTGAGAACTGATCTCCCCAGGTCTGTGATAATTGGAACTGCCTTAGAGTCTGGGTCAAAGTTCTTTCTTGACTAGAACTCAATTTTTAGTGTAAACCTAAAGACTATTTTCTTGTCCATGTCTAAGCCTTGCTTTTAAAGCATTTCCTATACCATTTTTTCTGACCATGTCAGAGACAAAATTGCTTAATGAATGTAATATCAATACGATTCTGTGAGCAAAAAGGAAATGGTTAAATAGATTATCTGTAAGTGCTAAATATTCAGAGTATAATAAAATATGTAAAGAAAAAAATTCATTGTTTTGGGGATGGTTATGCGTTTAAATGCCAATAGCTACATTAAGCATCTATTTTTCCTTCCTCCATGTCTCTTTCTGTGTGATGTTAATTATTTTCTACCCAGCAGCTATTTACTTGATTTTGAGCGTTTTACTAAACAAAATAAAGGTATGTAAAAGTTCCCCTTAAATCAATGGCAATAAAATCTGGGGACCATGGTTTTGATACCTTCATGTTCTGCTGCATGTCACAGATAAATATTTTCTTATTTCTGATTTCCTTCAAAAATTTTTTTAATAGTACAGAATTTTTTTTCAGCTCTAATGAGAAAATACAGTTTAACCTAACATCATGAGGATGATTTTCTCTTAAGGAAGTAATTGTAAACTTTTATCCTGCTGTTATGTACAGATGAAGGATGAAAGTCATCATTATTTTTCAAATATCTGTCTGCTGTTGCTATCGTATTAACACATTATTTTAGCACGAACAAAAATTCATAAGAGTCCAAGAATGTCACCCTATTGGGGTGTTTGGGAATTTGGGTGGTTTTGTTTTTTTGGGTTTTTTAACTGGTAAAACTGGAATGTATTTTTAATACTGAATTACATTTAAAAAAATAAAACCAAAGAATAAAATCTAGATTTTGAAAAAGAAAAATAGGGGTTTCTTTTTCATGTTTTAAATTATATCTGTCATATAAATCACTTAGAGATACATAAGTATTTTGGACATACATAAGCCTTAGAGGTATCCTTGTGCTTTTATTGTACCTCTTGTTATTCCCACTCAAACTGAGTTCGAGAAAATTCTGCCAAACCTTTATTAAGATAGAAATTCTACCTTACACCTAATGAAGCCAGAGTATTTATACAAACCTCCTGGCATGCTTATTAATATGCTGTTACATTCCTTGATTGTGCTTCGCTTTACTATACATTTAAACTTTTGCATTACTTAATTTGGAAATAAAAATTTGTTAATTTTAGTTAATTTTCTTGGTGATCAAAGCATATCAACTCTATGCAGTGATGTCAGATTATATTCTCTTTGGAAGGTGCTGTGGCATTTATAATGAACACTTCTATCCATTCCCATTTGTTTACATATTAAGTATGTTGCTTAGTCTAAGAAATGTAGATAAATATGTCTGTAAAATGAACGTGAAGGTTCTTGGATAATATACTTTCAACACTGCTTAGCTTACAATTTTGTGGATAACCCCCTTCTGTATCCTTTAAACCTTCCATAGGTTTAAAGCACTATTCAGCATAAGGACAAGTGGAACAGTCTAGCCTCTATTTTTTTGCTTTACATTCCTGAGTTAGAGGTATAGCTATTTGTGAAAATGTTGAGTCATTAGGAAATGTTAATCAGATTTTCAGAACTACTTGTAATGCCAGATTTCATGAATACTGTGTGCAGGCTTCATTTGAAATCAGAGGATGGAAATTTTGTAAAACATCTGTTAAAGGTTGTGATGAATATTCATGGCCACAGCTATCATCACCTGTTAAATGCAGCTCTGTTTTGCAGCTGGCCTGGAGAGGAACTGCTGTAACGGGAAATAGAGTGTAACATTTTCTTTATGATTCTATTCCTTTTTTCCCCAGTTATAATACACGGGGAATAATCAGAATGTAGTGAAATGAGGACTCAGCAGAAACTAAAACCAAAAATTTGAGGATCCATTGCACCAATGTATTAGGGCTCTTCACTTATTCATTCCCAAGCAGTAATGTGGAAGCAGGGCATGGCAGGTAACTTTCCAGACACCTCAAACACTGTGTTCAGTTTCGGGCCACTCACTAAAAGAAAGACATTAAGGTGGTGGAGCAAGTCCAGAGAAGGGCAACAGGGCTGGAACACAAGTCTGATGAGGAGCAACTGATGGAACTGGGCTTGTCTAGCCTGGAGAAAAGGAAGCTCAGGTGGAATCTCATTGCTCTCTACAACTACCTGAAACGAGATAGTAGCCAGGTGGGGTCAGCCTGTTCTCACAAGTAACAAGCAGTTAGACAAGATGAAATGGCTTCAAGTTGCACCAGGGGAGGTTTAGGTTGGATATTAGAAAAAATATCTTCACCGAAGGGTTGTCAATCATTGGAACAGGCTGCTCAGGGAAGTGGCAGAATCACCATCCCCAGAGGGATGGTGTAGATTTGTAGATGTGGCACCTGGGGACACGGTTTAGTGGTGGACTTGGTAGTGCTGGATTAACCATTGGACTCAATAATCTTAAATGTCCTTTCCAACCTAAATGATTCTATGATTCTATATAATAGCTTCACAGAAAAATATGAGTTATCAAAATCCAAATTCTTCCTGTCTTCCTTCACTTATAATGCAGAAGATTTTGTATATCTCATGCTTTCTCACTTGTGTGTGATTATGGCATGTTGAACCTGTGTGATAATACCCTTTAGCTTAAGACCACTTATTCATGATCTGTAGAACCAAGAGTGTAAGAATGCTCAGCTAATGAATTTTGATCCAAACTTAGATAAATTTGTTATTATTCTAGAAATGCATCCCAATTTGTAGATATGCATTGCTTGGGGAAAAAATAGGTATGCATCAGTGTTTTAAATTTTAGCCATACTATCTTCATAATTGTCCAGCATCTCCTCTGTGTTCTGGTGGAATATACAGAGATATCAGTGTTGATGTTAGAAAAATCTAGGAAAAATACATTTTAGGATAAAGTCCAGCACCACATACATTCATCAGTTAGCTTTCTTTTTGCTTTTTAGAAAAACTCTAGCCACCAGAGTTTATATTCCTAAGTGAAAGAAAGTCCTTCACTGACACTGAATAGCCAATATTTTTATAATACTGTCATTTCTTTTTTTTTCAGTGTGCTTTAGTGTGCTTTTAGTGTGCCTGACTTAAAAAATTCAAAATGGCATGCTTTGAGACATATGACATGTGCTATGGATTTAGTTACAGTTTAACTTTTTTCCCAGTATAGTTCTTTCCAGCTTTAAAATAATTTTAGGTATTTATACATTTCAAATACTGCCTTTTTTTCTGTAGAGACATTGTACTCATGCTTTTGTTTGGCTTCTCTCTAAGTTAAATTGCATTACTATAAAGATATGTAGAATGTAGAATAAAAGAAGTGTTTCCTCATGGATTTAAGCAATTCCAGTCTTAAAATCTAAACAATTATTACTATAGCTCACACTGGTGGGTCTATGGCAGGGTGCCTGAAAGCAAACACCTAACTTAAAAGGTATCTAAGGCAAGGTCTAAGTGGTTCCTGACAAGAAAACAACTTAAGGGCAACATTAATCACTGATACCCCTTAGACATTCCAATCTGTAGGTTATTTCCCAGCTGTCACTCAGCAGGAGATATTGCACAAGTTTGCTCAGCGAGACAAAATTTTTATGAGTGAGAGCTACAAAATAGAGCTGTCAGCTTGACAGAATGTGGAGCCAATGTGTCCCTGTATTTGTTCGTACTGAGCTGTTTGGCTTGGCTGAAAAAAAAACTAAGCACAGAAGGGCAAAGTTTTCTCTGCATGTGTGAGGCCCAAAGGGATTCACTTATACCTTCCTATGTAGTTACTTATCTGTTTACCTGTTTGTTTAGCTACAGTTTAATGATCCATTAGCATCTCAATAGTATCACAGAAGCTTCCAGAGGTGACACACAATCTAAGGACTGTAATAAATTGAGTGCTGTGTTCTTCAATTTTACCTAAGTATTGAACTTTTCTGACAAAAAAGAAGAGTACCTTAAATCTTTGAGAGTTCCTGTTTGGAGATATAAATATATGCCTCCAAACATAGGAGTAAGTAATGTGTATAAAAATCAGCATCTTATTACATTATTGAATTTTCACCAAACTGTGAGCTGAGAGTCTCTGTGCTTTGTAAAATATGTATAACACAAAGGCTACACTTCTGTGCTTTCATCTCCCCCAACTTGCAGCACAACAGTTCTCTCAGAAAAGCTTGGGCAAGGCCACACTGCTGTGCTGCATCAAGTGAGCTTTTGTTCACAGATTGGCTGAACTAAGCTGAGCAGTGCAAAACTGAAGTGGGTCCAAAAATAGTTTTATCAAGATGAAGGTCCAGTCAATTGTCTTCATGTATTTGAGTATGGAAAACCAAAGAAGGCAGAGATATGGTATCAGCCAAGGAAGACATTTAACTTCAAGGATTTCGCATTAATCTCATTATTAATTAATACTACCTGAGTATTAATTAATGCCAATTAATTTGTACTTGAAATTATCTTGTATAGAAATCTAATCTAAATATCCTGAATGACTCCTGATCACATTACTGTGAACAAAATACCCACTTTCTACTGTTGCAAGGTGACTTGATGGGTGCTTGCATCATCCTCCAGACTGACATTTCTGCTCATTTCAAGTCTGTTCTCCAAAATGCAATTTTAAATTAATCCTTGTTCTTAGCCTTGAGGGTTTTTCTGTGAGCATCACAGTGCTCTTCACATTTAGAGTATCATCTTTAAATGGGTTATAAGTATACCTCCTTAAGATTTTTATAGAGTGATTGCTCAGTTGCAGTTACTGAATTTTTGAGTTTAGATTTCTGACTTGTGTTGGTATGTGTGGTTCAATTTTTGGTTTCCCCATATTTTGCTCATGGATTATTTGTCTAATATCTATTTTAGATCAGATTCTATGCAGATATGGAGAGACCATGTAACATGACATTTGATGAACAAATATCTTCTCATATCAGTAGTTTATATATGGATGAAATAGAAGACTTTTTATAAATATACCATGGATACTTAGAAACATACAATTGCTTGATTTTGTAAATGTATCGTTTATGTAGTTGTATCATACTACATAATATATTTATAATACAATGCAATAAGAGATTGCTGGGGGTTGTTTGTTTTCTTTTGGGAAAACTCTCTTTCTGTTTTCTCTTTCTTTCTCTGTCTTTTCAATCCAGACTTCCTTTGTGAAAGGCTACTAGAATTCCAATATACTTCTGACCTTCTCAATGACTGCATCTTTCTCACATGCCTTTTTGCCCACTTACATTGTCCTCAGCAGGAACTGCAATGTTCAGGTTAATAATCTGGAAGTGTCTGGTATAATGACAGCAATGTAGGGTGAGAGCAATTTAATCAAGAGATTGTTTAGAAAGACAGTTTGAAGACCAGGGGGTACACTGATATTCCTAGGAGAGTAGGGTCTTAGGTGAGGTGTACAGGCAGCGGTCTGGAAATTGTAATAATGGTAAATTGTGTACTCATGCATGGCCAAGTATGCATGGTGTGGCTTAAATTAGGATTTCTTTGCTTTTTTGGAGGATTCAGAGCATGTGACTTTCCCTACTGGTATCAACTTCAATGGCTTAACTGCGTATTTTTTCAAGTTTCTTAGGGTTTGTCTGTTTGTTCACTTGAAACTTCATCTGAACTGTGTGTGCAATCCACACTACCCCGCCTAGATGAAAGTGTATTCAGACAAAAGTATGGCTGAGGACAAAAACAACCAGGGTGGCTGGGGCTGCACAAAAGCCTGTGCCTTCCCCTGTGTCTGCTGAGAGTAGTGCCGACCTGGAGACACCTAAAAGTGCAAGTTCCCAGCAGAAGTGAGGGCATGTTTTGTCTGTCAGCAGCTCTACATGGAGTCTTATCTGTTTGTTAAGGTTTCTTGTGATTAGGCTAATCTGCCTGAAAAGTGTTGTTCCTGATAGATCCTGTTCCCATCAATCAGGATTCTGGGAACTGACTTGCAGCCATTAATCAGACCTGCATGTACTTGCCAAGTACCAGTCAGCCTACTGTGCTTCACACTGCTTTAATTTCCAGTTAAAAACGCATGTCTTCATTGAAATAGGAAGAGTGTTTCATTGCAAATAATAATCGAGCATTTGCTGACTTCTTAGTGGTCTTCTTTGCAGCCAATGTAATTTCCATGTTGAGTCATTACTATTGATAATAGTTATCAAGTGGGACCTTCAGAGGCTGTTCCCTTGCCTCACCCATTTCCCTTGATGGCCCGTTGAGCAGTGGATATTCCTGATGTGTTACTATTGCAGAAACACCTGTGATAACTCTTGGTAATAATTATACTCATGTACTGTGAAAATTCAGTGTCCAGTAGCTGTAATTATGATAGCAACAACGTTCAGCTTGTAGCGTTACCTAATTGACTTCAACAATTCTCAAACTGTAACATTTGTTTTAATATGGTTATCTTGTTGAGACATAGGGGGAAATGTAGTCTTTCTACAGATAAAACATGCAATTAATATTAAAAATAGTTCATGGTTCCACTAAGTATTTATTCCCTTATCTTATGCTTCAGGTGTTTTTTTATAGTACCAAAAGGGTAAATAAATACATTAATAAAATGAAGTTAACTGAAAAATAACTTAATTCCAATGACTCATAGTTGTTATTCTGCAATAGCTTCCATAATTCCTTGTTTCCTCATCTTTGAATGTCAATTGTTTTCTTATTTATGATAAATTTTCTTATTTTGAAATTGAAGGAGGAAAAAATCCACTTTCACATAGTCATAAAATTGCCCTTCTCTCTGGGTTTAAAACCGAGAATATCTCTAAATGTATTTTTCTTTATATAGTTACAGTTGGCAGGTTTGTGAAACTTGGCATAAACTTTATCTTCTTTATTGAGAATTGGTCATCAGGGGAGTTTAAAAAACCTCATGGGATGTTATCAATTTATTTCTGAGTATGTCTGAAGGACATCTGCTGAGGCTATAGGAGACCTGAACAAAGCTTCACCCAAATAGTACATTACTGGAGGCTCTGCACATCCAGCTGTCTGCTTTCAGGCTGTTGTCCCTCACCCATGAGGGATTTGTGAATGTCTCCGTGTATTTCATGAAGCAATGTCTTCCTGGAAGTGTCAAGAGGCAGAAAATTGCAGGTTGATGTAATTTTGAGAGATTTAGCAATTTTTGTTGAATTTACATTTTCAATATTCTCCTAAACAAAAGAGCAAAACCATGGCACTACATAGCCTGGAAATACCAATGCTAGAAAGAAAGACAAGTAGAATATACCACAGATATCAATTCTTGGCTTCGTGTTGCAGTGAAAAAATCTGTATGGGCAGTGAATCAAAGCAGAATGATGTACACTCTGTACTACTTTCCCTAGACTTATATGTATTGAACTACCTCAGTAATTGCTTTCAAATACAACAGATATTTATCAATTAAATACCAACTTCAAAGACAAATACTGAAGATAACCTAAAAAAATTGATCAGATAAAGTCAATTAGACATAAAGGAGCAAATTTATATATGTAAAAAGATGTAATTTTTACTTATTTCCTCTCTAGTGGTGTCTAAAAAAGTCCCAGCTAGTCTAATCACATGCTGAGGGGGCTATAAAGAAATGTAAATTAAAGCAGAAAAATAAGGAATTTGTATAATATTCCTAATAAATTTAAAATATGGAACACTTTCCTTTTTTGGTCCAATAACAGATCCAAATTATCACTGTGTGATAGTAGCACATTTTGAAAATATGTCCTCTTTTTTTTTAAAATCAGGTAAGAAAATGGCTGTTTAATAGTGTGATTTAATGGCTGATTAATAGTGTGATTAATAATTACACATTATAAACAAAAGTAATATATGTGGAACTCAACATTATTAATTTTTGTGGGTACATTGGTTAAATAGTAGTAGTCCAGAGGTGTGTAGACTGTTGCAGTGCAGCCATAAAGTTTCTATCTAAATTAGCCCGCAAAAGCACCAGATTTGTATTAACCTGAGGCAAAATAAAAATGATATAGTGTCACTTTCTTTCCCCTTTAGCTAGTAGGATCTCATATTTCTATGGAGGCACTTAAGCCAGGAATTTGTCCATCTTGGCCTCCAAGCAATTATTTGCTGGATGTTCCATTTTCAATGTCTAAGTCCGTAACGGAGAATTGTAAGGCACATTAGCAGAATTACATCAAGCTATTAAAATTATTGCTGTTGGAATAGTGGTTCATTCCTGGTTATATGTTTGTTCTTCTGTTTCATGTTTAATTGGTTTTTTTTTTTTTTTCACTTTCAGGAGCTGGAGTTTTCTAACCTGTTTGCAGTCCTTCACTGTATCCACTCATTCTTTGCAGCCAAAGTGGCTTGTTTGGACCCTTTGTACGTAGGCAGCCAAGCCACAGCTTCTGCTGCTCCCACAACTTCTGGTACTGGCAAATTAAAGTATACTACTTGACATCCCCCATGAAAGCACTGCCACTTAACAACGAGACATTAAAATGTATAAATATTCATAAGATTTAGACCTTTGGTGAACCATGTATGTGGATACCAATCCTGGAGGCAAGACATCTTGCAGCATCAGCAGATAAATGGTCACGTGGGGTCATAATTTCATCTCGGTTCTGCAAGACATCAGTAAATAATCCTAGTCAAAACCCCAGAATAGGATGGATATGCTTTTAGTATTATCTATTTGTACTTACATAGTGCTTTAAGCAACACTGGAAGCAAAGGAATAAATGGCAAAATGAAGCACTTGAGTATTTAATAAAATTTTCAAATTGCTGTAATAATACACAAATAGAATTGTCATTTTCCTGTTTTCAGATATTTTTTATGACGATATACTAAACTCTGAGTATGAACATAATGCCCTATCATTATATTATAAATGAGAGCAAGCAGCAAGCATATAGTACATGGTGACAAAGGAGATAAGCATGAAAAAAACATTTGTGTAAGTATGTCCTCAAATAAGAAAGCACTTTAAGCACTGTTTTAAATCCATACTTGTGTTCATACATGGAGTCATGCTACTTTTTCCATTTTGTTCTCTTCATCTAATAGTAACAACGGCAAAGATATAGCCATACTGCTCTGATACATTAAAACCAAACCAAAACAAAAAAGCCACAAAAAGAAAAAACACTTTTTCATGGATAAGTCCCTCTTCTTCAAGTAAAAATAATGACATATGAATTTATTTTTTATTCTAAATTAAGTGCAAGTACAAAAAATAGTGTGTCATCTATTTACTTCCTCCTTTTTTTTTTTGTTAAAATTTAAATACTGTAAATCGAACAGTCTTCGTTCACAAGATTTGAAATTGTTTCAGAGACAACCCACCTAATACATTGTTTCCATGGTTAACCTTTATTTCACATCGTAGGTAGAACTTCTGTCCCACTCAAACTCTCAACAAATAGACATTTTACATTATGCTTGAAAAATTGTTTTACCCTTTGAATTCCTAATAAGTTATTTTATATATATATATTGATATTAAAAGACAGGAATAAATTGAATGAGCTATACATTACAGAATGCATAATTTCTTTGGTTTTTTAAGACCATTACATCATTCTGGATCAAGTACTAGTTCCAGACTATCATTTAATGATGAAATATGAAGGACTTGTAAATTTAAAATAATAACTTTGTTTCATTACAACTTTGCAATATAATTTAATTTTGCTCTATGACACATACCAGTGAAGATGATGGAAAAAAGGTTTCCATTTTCAGTAGTAGGTTTTGGAGTTTCTGTTTATTGTATTGAAATCAAAGCTACCTTATTTTTCCCCTCTACTTAGACTTGTTAGTAGCACTTATGAGATAGGGCCACCATCTTCCTTGTTTAGCAGAAAGACTGATTCTGTCACATCCCTTTCTATGTATTAAGATGATTATTACTTCAAAAATGAAGCCAGAGGAGAGCTTATCCAAACGGGAGCAATTCAAAATGCAAGGCGGGGACAAAAGGTGAATGAAATGTGAGAGTAGATCATGTCTCTATTTTTTTGCTTTGAATTAGAAATATTTGGATTTACATGCATGAGAGTAACTTTGCTTTGAATTGTAGGTGATCTAATTTGATACTAGTTCCAGATACTCTGAAAATATTTGGGGGAGGGGAACTCTTTATTAACTTTCAAATGTCCTTTGGTACACATGTACTTCCTATTAGTACACCTCCAAGGGCTACACATTTATTTTCCATCCTAAATTCAGTGGAATGATGTAACAATCCAGCTATTAAATACTCTAAATGGCATCAAAATTCAATTTTTTCATAGACATCATCATGAACTTTTTTATTAGAATTGTCCCTAAATAAGAGGGTCACATCTGAAGGACAGATAAAACTACCATGGCTGTCCATAGGATCTCGAGCTCGCTCCTGGGCACAAATCCCAGATATTTTGAGTCTAAAGCTATAACAGTTTGAGAGGTTTAACAATGGTAACTCAGGCGCTGTCCTTGTCTAGAAAGCATATACTGGAAATACAAATTTTGGCGGAGCGTCAACAGTGCCGAAAACAGAAGCCTGATATCTTTTAATGACAGTTCTCAGTGCTCCCAAATCATCTCCTCGCTTTCAGTGCATTGCTCTGGCATTCAGCTGTCACAATAGTGTGGCCATGTGCTAACACCTCTGCTGGCAATAGCAGAATCTAAAACTGGTCAGCTGCCGGTTGAATGTTTTTCCTTCAACTGTTCATGTTATGTGCAGTTGCATCACTGAATCTGAGGGGTGTTTAAGAGACATGCTTGAATGAGCCTAACATTTACCCAAACCAGAACAAAGTATGTCATTGCAAATTTCCGTAGATGAAGGAATTCCATTATATGAAAGCCCCCCGCAAAAAATTTAAACAAAAATGCTCATTGTGCAGTATGGAGTTAATGACATGAACTTTTGGGACTCTACCAGGGTATCCTGAAGATCTCTGTCAAGAATTCTGTTTGTAGAACACCTGCATTCATCACTGAGGCTTTTGCAACTGGGCATTAAATACAAAACATTTAAGAAACATATTAACCTGTAAATTGGGCTGGTTTTGTGTGTTTGAACTGGTGGGAGTTCATCAATACTTTTATTTTCAAGAAGAAAAGTGTTATTGAGAGAATATAAGACATCATAGCTTTGACTGCAGGTCAATGTTGATTTGTAAATGCAGCAGGCATTTGTGCAGTGACCTCTCAGAATATTCAGAGGTGGCTCTGCATCCAACCTTGCCCTTGTAGAGCAACTTGGTCAGAAAATCAGTCTTGAACCAAAGAGGCAAAATTTTAAACTCTGTGTTACCACGAATCCTGAAATACCAAAATAAAATTTACGAACATATTAAATGGCTACATTTTTCATTTAAATACCTACAAGAGGTTCCAATTTCAAGCCTAGTGAACTCCAT
This sequence comes from Melanocharis versteri, assembly GCA_013397845.1. Classification (NCBI taxonomy): domain Eukaryota; kingdom Metazoa; phylum Chordata; class Aves; order Passeriformes; family Melanocharitidae; genus Melanocharis; species Melanocharis versteri. Next base: position 641,613 of record VZTG01008964.1, read on the forward strand.
ATGTGTATGTCAAAACTCAGGCTTTATGTTGCAGCCTGTCATTTCACACAGAACATATAATGAATACAAGTATTTTGTAAGTCAACACAGCCCATTGATAATGAAAAAACAGAATTATAATGAGCCATCAGCTTTTGCTAAAAATTTGTATGCAAGTGAAAGCAAATATTTTAACAAGAAAGAGTAAACCAACCAACCCATAGCATATGTAATTCATTCTCTTTATGTCATGATATTTTCAAATAAGTTTAATAAAGAAAATTCTTTATAGTACTGTGCCTATTGAAGTGATGTTCTATAGTATACCAAAAATATGTACTCTTAAGTATAACTAAATATATTTGGGTTGATTTGCTTTGCTTTATGATAAGAATTTTAGATTATCTGATCTTCACAGAATCATATGCTAGGTTATAGTGTTAGCATAATTTTATTATGGAAATGTTACCAATTTGAATACATTTTATTCTAGATTTCATCAGTAAATGAATATGTTTCATTTTCTACATATTTTTAAAAATAACAGTTACAGATTTTCAAAAGAGCTTTGCATTCCAGTGGCACAAAGTCACCTTTGAAATAAAAATCAGCATATTTTTTAGCTGTTGGCCATTTCATTATGCTAATTAAGTTCATCAAGAACTTTGTGGAGAAGAGCTAGTTGTAAGTGGGTTATTTTTTAAAACCAGTCATTTAAAGTTTTATCTATTCAAACTAGAATTCTTAATAATACAAACCAATAATATACAGTATCAATGTGCTTTGAGAAAAGAATCATGACAAATCTTGTTTTCTAAATTGGTTCTTGATTCCACAAAATTATTATTTATTTATTTTAAATGCCAAGACTTATCAGAACACCTCAAAGTGCAGTTAAGCCTATGTAGTTGTCAACACTGCAGCCTGTTACTTTAAATATGATTTAGTTTATTCAATGCCTTAAGATGTTTCTTGTATCAGATGAAATGTTAAAAAAGGCTTATGATCTTGAGAGTGTACAACTGTTGTCCTTAGAAATTCAGATCAGTTTTCATTCTTTCTTGGCAATTCCAAGAAAACTTCTGGAAATTTTATTAACATTGAAAACACTAAGCCCTGCATTTCACTTTCTATTTCTTTATGTGGTGGTTTGGTCTCTGAAAAAGTCTAGTGTCTGAAAAAACGTTAAAGTTGATTTTAAAAAGTTCTGTCTCAGGCAGTTATGAGTCTGAGCTTAAGACTCACACCTCTGACCGGTTCAGTATGACGGGAAACATGAAAGACTCACTCAAGTTCCCAAAATTTAAGTACTTGTCTTAGATGCCTGAGGTTGCACTTGAGGCACTTCAAAAGGGAAACAGAAGGTGGGAATGTAGCTTAAGACCTCTGAAGGTGCACATGTATGTGTCTCTCTCTGTTTCTCTAAGGAACTAAAGGTGCTTCTACTTCAGCGTTTTCATTTTATCAGAAATGTGCTTTTTGAGCCAGGCTCCTGCCTACAGCCACTCACGCAATTCTTCTTATCACAGAGCAGTCTTCAAGCACATGCACTGTTTCTTTCATGATGACACTAAACAAGCATCCCAGTTCCAGGTCCTGATGGGCTTTCAGACCATGCAGCCCAGCTGAAATAGGCCCAGAGGAAAAAAAACCCTCTGAGATGCTAACAGCAAGACTGACAGGACCCGGTGCCATCCCCTTCTGTGGCTGTGGCAGCTGCTGCTTGTGCACCATGGAGAAAAAGCTAAAAAGCTGAGCTTCACAGTGTAGCCCACTGGAGCTTAGTGCCTGAAGGGGGATGCTGTGCTGCAGCAAGGGGCAGAATGAAGCTGGAAAAGGCTGATGCTGCCCGGGCAGGTTTTCTGCATCACTTTTTCCCTCACCACACCAGGACAGTATTGGCTGCAAGCAGGCTACTCCATGCTGGTCAGCACTCTCCCTGCTCAATCTTTCTCCCCATCTGCCACAAACACACACCTGAATATTGGCTCTGGGGTCCCCAAGCACTCTTCCATGTTCCCTCACTCCAGTTGCTCAGACAGATGCAAAACTGTTCACAGCTACGTAACGGAGCCTCTAAACCTCATACACGTCAAAAAGCATAAGAGAGCTTAAGTGTGTGATTAACTTTCAAGTTATAGCAAATAAAGTCATATCTGTGCTTAAGTGCTTTCCTGACTTAGAGGGTTCTTAAGTGGAATTTTTTTTTTCCTGGAATAAGTTCTATAATGTCAATACATTTCTACTTGACTCCATTTTCAGGAAGTTTAGCAGAGACAGTGGTCCATATCCTCTTGGAATCATAAAGAAAAAGCATAGGAATACTGGAAGAAAAAGAAAATTCTGTTCAGATTCTGTATATTATTACAGTACATTGCATAATCTATTGAAATATATTGAACAATGTAAAAAAAATGCTTTTATTTACATTTCCTTGTAGGTTTTCGCTGTGGTATACATGCCTTCCACTTTCAACAACTTTCTCCACAGGAATCCCAGCTGTTATAGAAATTCTTTTACTGTTCAGTATATACTAATATATAATGCAGTGTGTATGTATGTGTGTGTGGGGTGGGTGTGTGTGTGTGTGTGTGTGCATGTGTTTAATTATTAGTATATACGAATGGAATATATTCAGTATATATTAATGAAAGTTACATATTAGGCACAACTGTAAAACAGAAGCGTACATCCATGAAGCTTTACATTAAAAAATTTATAATACTATAAAGAAACATATGTATATTAGTTGAAGAAATGGCTATTTTTGCAGGGTATGCGCAATCTGGATATATGATAATAAATTGATAAACATTAACAGGTTTATTATTTCATACCTCCAGGAACTTAGGGGTTTTTTTAATTATTCTTATCCCTTTAGCATATTTGCAATATATGTCATAAATTTTAATTTGTTATGGATAAAAATGACTGAAAAAAATGTAATAGAAAGTGCTATATATTTTATAAATATTAAAAAATTAAGAAAAGCTATTCAAATTATTTATTTCATTTTTAGTTAAGGTTTTGTGATTGTTTGTAATATGTATTTGTGACAAGCATAAGTCACCTAGTTGTTTAAGCTCATTAATGTACCACTAATAAAATGCTATCTTCTGTTTTGTTTTTGTTATGCTTCTTTTTGTAATGGAACATAACAGAAAAAATAGAAAATAAATACTTTTTTAACTAATCTTTTGCATTCAGTCATACAGTGTATGAGTTTTATATCATTGAAAGCCTGGGAAATGAAGAAAATATTTTAAGAACCTGGGGTGGTAAAGTTATTTCCCAACAACTGTTTATTTAATAGAAATAATGACCATTCCTTACTTGTATGATCATTTCTACGAGGCCTGTCACCCACTTAACACCTGATTATGATTTTGGAAATATTCGCCTCTTCCCTGACTATGAAGCTTAACCTGCAACTATCACAAAGCCACCAGATTATTTTACCATTGACGTTTAAGTGCTTAGTTTTGGCTGGAATTAACCTAGGCCCAATATTGCAGTGCCTGAAGGTATTTTTGGTATATCTTTGAAACCAGTTTTCAAATGGTGCTGCAGCTACTGAAGCAAAACCAACTGGGATGAGTTTGATTTTGTTTGTCTTTTTCCCTGGCTGAGGGAAGAGATGTTGGAAGATGAAGAGTCCCTGCTTTTATTTAGGCACCTTTGTATCTCTTCAACAGTTTAGGGTAAGAGTCTGCAGTGCATGTCTCACAAGGACATTTTTGATGCCTCTTTTGTGTTCCCAGTGTGGGGAAGTCAGGTAAGCTCCCTTACAACAGTGCTGCTGTCACCTTTCTCTCTCAGCCCTTCCAAAAGCACTCCCCGAGGCTTTCTTGGAACCGAGGCTGGAGTTGCCTTCCTCAGCTCTCTACTCAAGGAAATCTTTGGTGACCCCAGTCCTTTCAGCATCTTGATGAGAAGGAAAAAAATATGAATTATAAGTGTGATGAATACTTTGTGTTAAAAATTTCTCAGTCCTCATTCCCCAAAGTGATTAGGCTGTTGTGGGTTAGGAAACAGACATAACTCTGGCACATCAGTTACGTTCTGGAGTCCCAAGTTTGTTTTTATACCACATTTAAGTGGAAGGGCAGAAAAAGTGAGAGGAGTGAGGTCTTTAAAAAAGAGGTGAAGAGAAACATAGAATTTTATAGCTAGGAATACCTTGGAAGTAGGTATATTCAAAATGTACAGGAATCCTATTATAGCCACCATTGGCCCATTAAATACAAGCTATATTTTGTATTAAGAGCGTGGACTCACATAGGGCTGAAATGTTTGTTTATTCTGGAAATACCTATCTTCTTCTGACTTACGATTTTTAATCTCACATCTTTTACATCTTTCCCACGGATTTTGGCCTTAAATGAAAACTCTTGTAATCAGAATTTCTTAAGATATAGTCCTTGAATAAGATTTTTTAAATTCATGGTTCTTATGTTCCACAGCTAGTATACTTTTACTCCATGCCCTGCAATAATTTATTCTTGCAACATTTGAAATTAATTATGACCTATTTACCTGTGCATCTGACCAGTAACAGTTAACAAAGTATATTTGTGTCTTTTCAATGATAAATTTGTACAGTTGTCTAGTGTTTCAGTATTTTGACAGTAATTATTCTTACATTTACCTATCAAGTAATTGTATTTTTTTAAGTATTCTTCAAACACAATCCCCTTTATAAATAGAAAATTATATCCTTTTAATTTTCTAACCAGGTTGATATTGCTGTGCATTTGTTCAGAAAAGTGAAGCATTTTGCTCTACAGTAAATATTGGCATTTGTTGGCTATGCACTTTCTGTACTTTGCATGCACATTTTTCTCACCATTTTGAGCAGAATTTTTTCCCAGCCCTTTCTTCTATGTCGTATATGGCACAGATTGCAACCAGACCTGGCTCAGGACTCCTTAACACTGTGAGAGAAAAATTTTGCTAGTCTAAAACTGCTTCCTCACCAATCTGGAGATGATTTAAAACTTGAGGCCACAAGCGGAGGTTTATTCTTTTTCCTAAAGTACACAGCATAAAAGCAGCACCAGCTGGAAGAGTGTGTGTGGAAGCACTGCTGTGCCATACTCCCTGGTTTGGCCTTGCAGAACTGTGAGCATAGATGATAGCAGTGTTTTTGTTTTGCTGGATTACATAAGGTACAACCTGAAACTTTTTAAGACATTTTTCTTGCTGCAGGGTGGAGGATTAGAAAGATGTTTACTAGATGCTGAGATTGTCATGCAAAGCTATCTCTAGAAACTGAGGCTTTAAAAAAGGTTTTTTTTAAAAAAAGCTACATCAAGTACCGTGAGCTTCAATGAAGAAACAAGAGGGAAAGTTCTTATGCAGACAGATCCAAACTCTAACCTTTCTCTTTTGAACAGGTACAACATCCTTTTATATAGATGTCTTTTTCTTTATTCTTTTTGTTATTTTGCTTCAAGAGTCCAGTGAGGGAAGGCAAAAGATCTCGGAAAGGTCAAACCCCTTAACTGAGGCAAGGAAGCGAGATAGTGGTCTTTAAACTGCAGTTCCACCAAGTGCAGCAAAGGCTCTGATCAGGACAAGATCACAAACAACGTAGGTTCTCTTCACACCAGAAGACAAATATTTGAAGGAAGTATGAAGTCGAGGCCTTTCATCATTTCACAAGAACTGGGAGCTCAGGCTGTACTTAACATGGAAACTCAAAAACAAAAGGAGAACTCATGTCTGGGTGTTCCACATGGGCATGCACAGCTCTCTTCCCTGTTTGAGTTTGAGTGCCCCAGTGCTGGTGCAGTATAAGAGAGATCTGAGTTGCATGAGAAGATTAGGGCAACCTTGTGACTACTATGAAGGACCAAGAGGCTAATGAGATGGCAGGAAAATGTTCAGAGGAATATGAATTTAGGAAGAACTGCCTGAGCTACTGAATCTTATCCAGTTTCCTCAGGCAGCAATGTCATATAACCTCTTTCACAAATGTTTAAACTTCATCTTAAAAGTAATTAGGCTTTTTGGCCCTCTTCCTCTTGTTGGAAAGCCTTCTGGAATCTCACTGCTCTGATGGTTTGAAACTGTCGTCCAACTTCCAGCCTAAACCTATTTATAACTAGTTTATATCTATTTGACTTTGTGCCAGTGTTATCCCCCAATTTAAATATTTTTTTTTCCAGCCCTAGTGTCAGTCCCCCGTTTCCCCTCCTCTCCTTGATATATTTATAGCAAGCAATCATATGCCCTGACAGCTTTCATTGTGCCTGAATGCACAAACCAAGCTCATACAGAAGATGTCGATGCAGTGCAGTGAAATTTGGTGCAGAGAATCCTGAGCTATTGCTGACTCCAGCTGATCTGTCTACCTGTTGTGCTGCAGCAAGACCAGCTCAGGGCCAGAAGCAGTTCATCCACTTTAATGCACTTTAAGATAATAAATACAGCCCATCAGCACCACGCTGTGATGTACTGCTTCTAGAGCAGATAAAGTCCATGGCAGCTGAGAGCTTTCAGCACTGCTCTTCTTCATTGCTCAGTGCAGACATTCGCTAATCAGGCTCCCTGGCTTGTTTCCATACCATCCTAATGGGATGCAGTCTTACTCTAAATCTCTCCTGAATTTTACCTTTTTCCCAGGCTGTGACAACTTCTGCACCTTATGGCATGGTCCAGATACGGTCTCCCTTATGTCCTGCCCTATGGCCATAATATTTGTCACTGTCTGCAAAGACTGTGACTGGTAGCATGAGTTATTTCTGTGACTACATCACGCTGGTGACTCACAGGCATCCTGTGCAAAGCCAGTATATCATGGAGCTACTTGCTCTTCCAGTCTTGTGATCAGCTCTCAGCTCATCAGTAATGAGGATGGGGTATAGGAACAGGTCTGTTTATCACCCAGAACATAAACTAGGACTTTTTCTTTTTTTTCTCCCTACATTATGGGGAAGGGGAGGCAGAGAGAAATGAGCTGTCATTTTAAGGGTTAGTTTTCTGTGAGACAGCTCCAAGGGGTGCCAGGGTAAAGATGCGTATTTAGATGCAAATTCTTTTTCTTGGAGGCAGGTTAGAGGATTTATATGCCAGTTCTACCCTTTCCACATCTTTTGACTTCCAGCCATGACTAAATAGAAGAAAATAAAAAGCCCTGGAAAGGGCAAAGGAGAAAGAATGAAAGACTCATAGGAAACCTTTTCTTTATGATCTTCCAGAGGTAAAATATCTCTAGCATTTATCAAGTCTTGTTCCATCTTTGCAATCAGACAGTTTATTTCTAAGTGTTGTTTTTTTTTTTAACCCCTGCAGTTGAGTTATATTTCAGCAGCCTTGGCTGGGACAGAACTCCAATGACAAAATCAACACTATATTCTATATACTTCTTTCTGTTTGAGCCAGAGAAATCACAATTTTCAAAGCCCATTCTCAGTTTATGCAATCAGAGCTTTTGGAACAAAAATAACACTTTAAAGAACTTTAAATCTTCAGTGGGTGGGGTATTTTTTTTTGTTCTGTTTTCTTTTTTCTTTTTAAATATGAAAAGGTGAAGCTCAATGATTCAATGTAATTTCCTTTTTTTTCCCTGTGTATAAATGAAATACTGTGAGTCCATTTATTTTGGCTGCTGTGTGATCAGCTTCAAGGATTTTTAAAAAGAGAAGTGCAAATTAGTACAAAATTGAAAAAAATTATTTGCAAAGATTAGCTTCAGCCAGGGGTCAGGGAGTTATCTAAGTTATTGAAAGCTTATGCAAAACAACATTTGTTTAAATGAAAAGGAACATTAGATTTTAAGTTTATATATATATATTCAGTGTTAGCTTTAAACTATGAGTTATGAGCTGTTTCTATAGAAGAAAAACAACCCCTGATACATAAAATGTCAGACTGCCTCATAGTAAATACATAAATTTGGCTAAACTTAAATCAAATACAGTGTGGTGGCTGTATTGCAAAGAAGATAGATGACTGTTTAAAGTGGTCTTTCACCCCTTGCCAGTTGGCTGCTGAGAGAATTTGCAGCTGAGCCCATGAGCAGGCTCATGAGAAGTCTGTAGTCCATGGGTACAAGCTGCTCAGAGGATGGCAGACCTGTTACTCTGTCCTTCACAAAAAGACCAGTTGTTAATCTGATTCTTTCTAATCTTAGTGAGGGAGGCTTCTGGTCTTCCCTTCCATTATTTTATGGGAAAAAAAATTGGTCTCACAGAACCGAGTAAAGATGAGAGAAAATCACAGTGTCAGGCTAGTTCAGGGGGACATCTTTTCCAAACTCCCATGCCCCAGGTGAGAGCATTTAGAGTATAGTATCCATTTTTTTTCTAATTGTAATGTTATTTTTATGATTCCCCAGCTTTATGATAGGTGGTGCTTAACCCTGGGCTTAGGAACATTGGCAGTCTTCGTTCCACTGATGCATGAGAGGAGCAGAAGAGGGTCTTTTTATAATTTCTTTGCTGTTAAATGCTAAGTTTTAATAATGTGATTCCTGTCTCTGTGACTTGAATAAAATATTCTGTGTTTTATTATATGGCAATGTTTTAATTAGAATAATTTTATTTATTATATTGTCATCATGATTCTTCCGCATTTTTCCCTCATATATCTGTCAGCTCCCAATTCTGTTCACCCACAAGTTTTATGAGATGGCTTCAGTAGTTTCAGTATTTCCCTTCACTTTTTTGAAAAGGTGCTACATTCAATTTAGATTAGTTTAATTACACACTGTTATATTCTGAATAGCGCTTGAAAAAGGAAGCAGGGGGAGGCAAGGGGGAAGATAGAGTGTTATTCAGTACAAACAGATAAAATGATTGATGCTCTCTGTAAAATTATAAGTCATAATTCTTGATTTTCAAAATTTATATAATATTTAAAAGTATTGTCAGTTGGACTGGATTTTCTTTCGTGAGTTCTGATGCTTTTTGTATGTGCTAAGTAATTTTTTTTCCCTCAGGTTACAGATGTATTTATCTATGTTGAATCAACCCTGAAAAGTATTGACTTGCATATGAAGTTTGCTGAGGGTAAAGTATTATTCTGAGACCATGTGTGACAACCTGAGACCAAATGAAGCCACAAAATTATTGTTATTCACCTTACTTCTAATGCTTGCCTTGTTTCAGTTATTAAATTTTGTGTGAACCTGTCATCAGAAAGATATGTGTGGGATGTAAAAGAATATTTGAGATGCTCTAATCCAAAAGCTGTGTGCTTTCTTATATTTTGCTGAATTCTAGTACTGAATGACCAGATGAAGGTGTTAAGTTCCCTAAGAAAAAATGCTGCAAATCTCATGCTTTTGGAACCTCGCCAGGCAATGTCTCTGGTTTGTGTGTGTGCTCACAAATAGTCCCTGGGCCCTAGCAACTAGGGTATGATATTTTCATGAATGCATTTTCCTACAGCTGTTTAAACTGGTGACACCATTTGCTAAATTTTTTTCAGCAATAACTTGACCTGGAGCATGAACCTCTTTTAACACTGGGTTATTTGTTTTGTTGTTGTTGTTTTTTCCTAATGCCTTGCTCTTTTCAACACTTTAATACCTGAGGATTCCAGAACAGATAGCCATTTTGACTGGAAAGAGACTACAAACAAAAAAGCATCTGTAGCTAATATGTTGGTGATATGTCTAAGCTTATAGTCTGAAATCCTCTAATAAATCCTATTCGCATATTTAGAATTGATCTGTCACGTATCTTTGAGACAATGGAACAAAAGAGTTTCCAGACCTATTTCAGATAAAGGCCTCCACTTTTTTCATTAAGAAAATTACTCAAGAAGGAAGAAATTAAAGTACACCATTTTCTTCTAACATCTTTTATACGCAGTGGCAGAAGCCATAGTCTACAAAACATGATTCACTTTAAAACACTAAAAATAATTTTTCGTTTCTTTTTAAAACAGTTCTGTGATGGTCACAATTAAAAATAAACATTTTGTTAACAGGTTTCCCTAAATATCAATAGTGTTATTTTGAGACATTAACAGTACAGTATCTATTGACAACTGTTAATGAATATTTATATGAATTTAATCTACTGGCTCCTTGGATGTCATCAGGGACTGGTGGGATCTGGTACAGCACTTTGCGAAAAGTCTCTCTGAAGTTCCTTATTTCTGTATTTTTTACTTTCACCATCTTCCTTTTCTTCATTTGCTGTACTCTGTTACTGTTGGCTTTTTGCTGATTTCCCTTACTTTTTACAACTTCTCAAGGAGGGATTTGAGATTTTTATGAGTAAGATATCCAATCCTAAGGGCAATTAAAGACAGGAAATAGGAAATTATGTTTACAGGTATTTCACATTTCTGCACCATCCAGAAATACTGTATTGGTGATGATAGAAGACACATCCATGCTTTGTTTAGTACCCTTTTTAGACCTGTTACATAGTCCCTTTTAAATATGCCAATATTGCCGACTCCCCAAAACTCTTGTGACATAAAATTCCAGAAGCTCCTTATATGAAGAATTACCTGATATTAGTTTGATCAAAAGACTGTGTTTCAGCCCAGTTGGATTTCATGATGAAATGACCTTGTCCATAACGTCTATGATTTTGTAAATCTTAGTCATACTCTCAACCCAGCCTTTTCCTTTTCAATTTAATCACACAGCTTCTTCAATCTCTCAGACAGAAGTTGCTGTATCCCCCTTATTATTGTCCATATCATATCTAACTTGATCATGTCATTCCTGAGATGTACAGGCCATAATTATATAAAATGTTATCATCTGGGATAGCAGGATTACATCTGATAGCAAGATGACACCTGTCTTCTACTCAATATCCATCCTGAGCATATTCCTTTCTGCTGTCTTTTGTTTCTGCTACTGCAGGTGGAGCCAATTATCTAGCAGACTTTCAACCTTGACTCTTTCTTAAATTCCAGTTCCAAATTCAGCCTCACAGAGCCAAAATTTAGACCACATTTTCCCTTAGATAAATTACTTCGTGTATTTATGTCCACTGAAGCTCAGCCTTTTAATGCAAACATTTATTAGGCCTTTTTCAGTGCCTTATTCCTAGTGCAGCGTTTGACTACTTGCAAGGGGTTAATATGATCTACAAACTTGTAGATGCATAGCACAGCTCCTTCCTCATGTCCTGAAAAGTTGAGTAAGACTGGTCACTGCAAGAATTCACTGCTGCCTCTTCTGCAGTTGGGAAAATAATTATTAAGTTCTAGCCTTTGCTTTTCTATCTTCAACACATCCTTTCCTTCATCCTGGTGACTGTTCAGTTTCTTTAAATGATGGGTGTGGAACATATCAAAGTCTGTTTTAAAACCCATTTCTACATTTTCCATTATCTGTCCTTTAAATATGGGCTAAGTGACACTCTAGTAGAAGTCCAGCAGGTCAGTGAGACAGCATTTCCTTTCTAAGAAGTTTTTGACTCTTCCTCAACATACTTGCCATTTTATGTGTATACTGAGTAATGTCGTTCTTTATTACAGTCTCATTTGCCTCAGCAGCGGGTGAGATTCCATGGTTTATACTTCCCATGATCTCTTCCAGTGCTCTGCTTGTAGATGCAAACATGGGGAACTAGACATGAGGAAAATGCTGGTGTTTTGGAGGCAATTTGTAATGGTATCCATCTTTGCCAGTTTTACAGCTAAGTTGCTTGGGTGATTGAAGTCTTATCCTGATGACATCTCCTTGGTTTCAGATCTGCATATTTCTCTAAAATTTCTGATGTTCTTGAAACCTCTGCTACCACCACTGTATTAGTATGGGAGTCTCCCTCAGTTTCCTAAACAGCCTCAAAGAATTTTACAGAATCACAGAATAAGCTGAGTTGGAAAGGACCCATAAAGATTACTGAGTCCAACTCTTGGCCTTGCACAGCACCAACCCCAAGAGTCACACCATGTGCCTGAGAGCATTGTCCAAATGCTTCTTTGACTCTGTCAGGCTGGTGCTGTGACCACTTCACTAGGGACCCTGTTCCAGTGCCCAATTACTCTCTGGGTGAAGAACCTTTTCCTAATATCCAACCCTAAACCTCCCCTGACACAATTTCAGGTCATTCCCTAGGGTCCTGTTACAGGTCATCAGAGAGGAGAGATCAGTGTCTGCCCCTCATTTTCCTCTCACAACGAAGTTGTAGACTACGATGCGGTGTCCCCTCAGTCTCCTCAAGGCTGAACAGACCAAGTGACCTCAGCTGCTCCTCATACACCTTCCCCTCTAGGCCCTTCATCACCTTTGCTTCCTCCTTTGGACTCTCTTTCATAGTTTAATAACTTTCTTATATTGCAGTGTCCAAAACTGCACACAATATTCAAGGTGAGGCCGCCCCAGTTCAGAGCAGAGTGGGACAATCCCCTCCCTTGCCCGGCTGGCGATGCTGTGCCTGATGCACCCAGGACACGCTTGGCCCTCCTGGCTGCCAGGGCACTGCTGGCTCATGTTCAACTTGCCATTGACCAGGACTGCCAGGTGCCTTGACTGAGCTGCCCTCTTACCTGTGAAAGCAGTTTTTAGTGTCCTTGTCCCTAACTGTCAGATGATATTAATTTTTTAAAGTGCAAACTAATTCTGGCCTTATTTTTTATGTCTGACACAACTTTACTTTTGATCACTGCCTGGAAAGTTTCCTAACATTGTAAATACATGACCTAATGGACCCAAAATTTAGACCTTTTCAGGTCATCCTTTTCATGAGTACCCCAAGCTGATGTTCACATTGTTTCTGTAAATGTGATGCTGGAATTATGGCCAGATAATGACAATAAAAGGCTTGATGTACATTATGCATTAAATATTCCCACAGTTTTTTCCTTGTAGCCTTTTTTTCCTTCTCAGCTCAGCTGACTCCTTGATATTGTAGCTTACAGTGGAGCAGAAGATAAATTAAGCAGGAAAATGCTTAGAAGGCAAATAGGAAATAGAAAATATTAGGGAACATAAAGGGATAGTGTTAGCCAGGGAAATTTTTACTCTGTCTGTGGGAAGATGACAGTTTCCTAGATGTTAGCAAATCCAAAGGCAAATAATTGCATCACCAATCCAACATTATTCTCAAACTAAAGTGCTTTTATTGTGATGTTGCCAAGATGCTTTATAAAAAGTAGGTGCTGCAAGGTAAAAAATAATCACTTATATGCCAGTTTTCTAATTTCATGCCTTTCCAAATTACAGTAATTGATGATGTCCCTGCTTGTTGCATGGCACAGTAGGTCATGAGAAGGCAGGAATTAATCCACTCACGCTACTAAGTTTCTGTATGTATCTGGGCAGATTCTTTCCAGTCTGGATATCTAGTCATAGCCCCAGACAATGCTCCTTTTAATAACACAAAGGTGTCTTCATTGTTTTGTTTTTGTTGGCAGGCTTTTATACCCCTTCAGGCTAAACCAATTCCATAAGCTGGCAGACGCCAGAAGCATCAGATCTAATAGTTCTGGCATTATCTCTTAATGACCCTTTTGTGGGCTATCATGAGTCATCTATTTTCTGCTTTGTCTGACCCATTGCAGACAATTCCAAGTAAGAGCCGCTTAAGTCAAAATATTTGTATAGAAACCACTAGGTCAGTGTACAGAATTTTCAAATTATTTTAGAGTAGCTCTAGGTGAGTCACAGCAGGAACAATGCACTGATGAGTCCAGCAGAAATCAATAGCTCTCTGCGTCTGCTCAGCAATCTGCATAAATTGTCATTGTAAACCGCAGAACTGGGGCCAAAATTCAAAATTATATGTAAAGATTTACTTTAGTCTTATATGTGATCTTGAAAATGTAATAGTTCATCAATCTTTTAGAGGTCAGTGAGAGTCAAACAAGGATAGTAGCTATAGGACAAAATCCTAAAAGTTTGTTTAGCATACATCAGTATCTCCCTAAACAGCCAGAATGGATTGCTATCTCATATAAGGGACAATGTGAGGAGTGGTTGAAAGAAGGGTTTGGAGCCTTTCTTTCTCCTCATAAAGTACAATAGTAGATTTTGAAACCACCAAAACTTCAATGATATATTAAAACTGCAGCTTCTCAGCCAAAGGGAAAGTAAGACTCCCTGAGCTGTCAATGAAAGGCTACCATTATGTAAAAACCAGTTATTTTCTTCTGCCTCCACATGTTGCCAAGTAAACCTCTAATGTTACTAGTGAGCACTTGCTGTAGTATACTGATAAATCTTATGGTAGTACAGCCTCTTTTCTTACCATGGTTTTCAGGATATATGGAACAGCACATGTAGTAACAACATGGTATGAAAACAATTGTCATATTTTACTATTGTCTTTGGCAAACACAGTAAGTGCGCAAGAAAATTTCTGTAGTCTACTTCACCAAGGCTACAAAATTTGAACCCAAAAGACAAGCTCCCAAACCAAGGATCTCAGCTCCAACTTGAAAAAAAGTATGTGGGATCATAAACCACAAATAAATTGGATTATATTTCAGGAGAAAATCAATTTAATTAGCTAAGTATGTAGTGGGGTCACATATTGCTAACATAGGAATAAACTTGATCTGTAAGTGGATGATTACCAGAAAATGCTGGGGGACCCCTTTTATAACAATAAAATGAGTTTGCCTATTTATAAAGACAGTCCTGCAAAATTACTTGTTTCTCTTTTTCTTTCTTTCTTTTTTTAATTTTTTAAAGAAAAATATCAACATATCTAGACAATAGAATTTAATGATAATACATTTGATATACATATTATCAAAGTGTACATATGTGCTATATCAAAATGTTATATCAAAATGCAAGCAAATTTGATAGTTGATGTGGCTTCATATATTTTCACATTTTCCTTGTAAAAAGGGGATATGTCAATTCTTACAACTTCAAGGGAATTCAGTTGTCTTTAAGTTTTCAGTACTTAGAATGAATGCCTCTGGTTTTCTAGACATTTATAATGAAGTGATAGAAAACAGGTATATATATAGTATAGATGGCAGGTGGTTCAGCCAGCAAAATTTCTCAGTAAAAAGTGATACTGGTGATGTAAGCAAAGCGATGCTGGGAGGTATTCCTGGGCACTGGGACTGAACTACTTTCACTGCTCAATTGTTATGTCCTACTTACGTTGTTAAATGATTGATTAAAATGATCAATTAAAATGATCCGTGGCACATACTTGGCCCAGGCTGTCTCCAAAGCAGATCCAGGTGGTTTTACAGAGTGTGCACTGATCAGGGCCATTCACCACAAGGAGACAGAATGTCATCGTCCTGTTCTGGAGAGTGAAAGAGTATAGTGATGTGTGCGAGAGCTACTCAATGCCAGCTTGTCTCAATTCCAGAAGACAATATTGGGCATGTTTAATTTAGTAGGATAGATGTAGCCTTGGAGACCTTTTCCTGTGTATTAACAGAAAATCACCTCAGAAATCAAAGGCTTAATTAGAACCAAGGCACTAGTTTAATTTATCCCTGTCTACTGGTATTTTTAAGTGTTTGCAGTAAACCAGTGCCTGCCTTGTCCATTTTGCATTTCAAATGTGACTGTTTCTGTCAAGGCTCGCAATATGTCTTCTCTTATGGAAACATTGCGTCAGACCTCTTTTGTGGGGAATTACGTAAGTTTGAGTTTTGTCTCTCCTGCTGCTCAAGGGGCATGAAACATTAAATCCACTTGGATATATCAAATTAGAAGAGTCTGTTTCACTCTTCTGGAAGATGGAGAAGCCTATGTTATCTGTTTGGGAGCAGTTTCAGGAAAGTCTTTTATCCCATTGGGACAAAAGATAAATAACACTGTAGAAGGCTCTGGTAAGTATGCCATCTTACCAGGTTTGGGATATGATATAACAATAATGCAATCAGAGTAGACTTTATAAACAATTTTTTTCCCTGGTTACATTGGATCATTATCAAAGTATTTTAATTACGCCTCTAGGGAGATAAGTAAATTCACTGGAAATATGAAGCAAAATTCAATCACGTATGTTTTATTCAGAGTACAAAATTATTTTATGACATTTGTAATCATATTATGTTATTACCAACTATACTGTAAATTTTCTCTTGCTTAAGTTGTTAAAAACATGCAATAATTTAACAGCTTACTCAACAGCTGCGCAAGACTGCCTCTTGGGGTGAGTCCAGAGGTGGGTCACCAAGATGACTAGAGGATGGAGCATCTCTCCTATGAAGAGAGACTGAGAGAGCTGGAGCCTGGAGAAGGCCCTGGGAAGACCTTATCCAGCATCTAGACGAGGCCATTATGCCTTCTGGAAGCTTAATGTGGAAAGAGAGCCAGTACCTAAATCTCCTACTCGTGCCACTGACTTACGATGTGTTACAGACATTTTCATTTGAGAATGGCTAAGAACAGCTCTAACATTACAGCAGGCTTGTGGCTAAGTTAATAGCTCAAGTGTCTTAAAATCTGAGGATCAAGTTACAAGCTTCAAGCTATCATTTAGTCTTGACTATTTTTTGTGTGTTCAAAGCAAACTTGAATGGGAACAGTTATTCAAGTGAATATCAAAGTCTTCATAATTGAAACTTTAAATGAGCACAACTACGAAATAAACCAGCATGTATTATGAGTGAAAAGTGTGCTAGTAATTCTGACATAACTTTTCATGTTTGGTTCAGAGGCTATGAACTCAGCTACTTTCAAGCAGCATTTTGTCTTAATTTCTACTTACTTTCTGCAGGAGATGTACACAATGGTTTGTGGAAAAAAAGATAGACATAAAAAATAAAAATAAAACCAATGAGCTAGGGAAATTAGGCTTTTACACAGTAGATGGTTTTTAAATGTTTATGGTGCTCACAATAAGCTTGAGCTCTCATCAACTCATAGGGCGCTGCTGTTACCCGTCCCCAGTGGCAGCAAGAGTGGAAGCACTAAAAAAGAATGGCTTTTGGCAGCAGCAAAAAAGCATGGAGACTTTCCCTTTCCATGGCAGAGCCATGGTGTCACAAATGCCAACACATTGAAGCAGACAAAAAATCTTCTGCCACTCTACAATTCAAAGCCTTTTTTTGAAGTTACCTGCAACTAGCAGATAGATACTGAGTAGTGGGAATGCAATATATCCAGTCACTACCTATTTTCCCCACCTCTCCAAGGCAGATTGAAAAGCAGTAAGTGATGGTTAATATAGATTCCAAGCTCCCTTACAGTAACTGACAGCTGGAAAGTCAGATTCTGTCTGCTTTTGCTCTAGGAGAGCATTTATTCATTAGTATACTTCATTAATAAATAAGTTGTATTGCTTCTTTCCCCTTTCTATTCCTAAGCCCCTTTGCTTGGGAACTAAACCACATCTTTTTCCTTTATTGCACCTGAAATCGAAGCAGCTAAGGCAGCAAATCGCAAATGTTTGTACTATGAAGTAAAAGAGGGCGGACACAAGTGTGTAAATTTATTTGATTCCCCATTTTCTGCAATGTACTGTAATTTATGCTCTGAATTAAAGAATAGATTCACTTTCCTGTTGTCAAACTTCTATCTGCCTTAAGGATACAATGACATTTACCAGTTTTTCTCCTGCATATCTGAGCTGCAGCCCATATGTGGAAAGTACTGTGACAGCTCCATTAGTGAGGATTTTAACTGATATTTTTAAGATGTTTAATGGTATTCATGGTGGTACTATTAATGGAAAACATGACATTCTTGATAGGTTTGAAGATGTGTCTACTGTAAGCGCTCAACTTTTGTAAAACTTTTATGACTACTTTATTCATTTACGACAACCAAACATTATTTGTGTCAATTTGAATGCTCCTGTAAATATCACCTTTTATAAAGGATGAGCTTTTAAGCCCATAATAACTATAAAGGAACATTCTTCATATGAATCTGAAAAATAGCAACATAGGTCACAGATCTGGTGCTCCAAATGATGTTCCAAATAACATTTCTTTTTATTAAAGGACATTCAGTTCTAAGGCTTTAACTGAGTGAAATAATTTAACCACCTGTAAAAAATCATCACAGAACTTTCCTTTACCAGGTGAATATTAAAGAGATAATCGAGCAGGAAAGAAAGAAGATACAAAACGTATTTCACAAAATACGAAGATAAAGGTAATTTATTGCAATATAAATTAAAATTAAATCAGATAACAATGGAATTGTCACAAAAAGTTCGCATGGCATCTGTCCATGGCCATAGCTTTCAAAGGGAGGCACAAAAATTTTGACACCTTTGTTATTGCTGTTTTATGAACCAACTACCAGACAAGTACACTTTAATCCCCTTTTGAGAAAGGATCTAACACTCAAACATGAAACTTTATACATTACTGAAACTACATCAATGTCAAATTTACCTTTGAAACTTGATACATCCTTGGTCTCAATGTCATTATGTTCCAGCTCATCCTGTTGTGCAACTGTTCATTGTTCAGACTTTTAAAAGAAGACATGATTTGATGTGTTTAAATCTTGTTGATCAGTCCTATCTCTTTAGAGTGTAAGACAGAGTAAAAACTCCCAATTTCTCTTCGCTAACACATATTACTTACATGTATTTTCAGCCTTTTTCATTCTTCTTCATGACATTCATAGGTGGCAATCACAAGTTTCCATACCTTAAAATTAAAGAAAAGAAAACTTTCAAACTCCAAAAAAACCTCTTGTCAAAAGAGCAGTATCGATATTGTAGTACTAATCACACTTAAATGCTACTCTGTTTAATTATATTATCACTTACTGCTTTGTTACAGAGGTCTCCTGTCTTATTCAAAGCACAAAATAAACAATGTTTAATGAAAATCTAGCTAGCTTTTCAATATTTTCTTTTAACTCATCATTCAAAGTCTAGTTCATTACTTATTTACTGCATGCTCTTGAAATCTACTCTGAAGAGAGAATTAGTACATCTCCTGGGGTTTCTGATATTACCCATTACTATAATATCTGAATACTGCTGAAATACTAACCCATTTGTTTTCATAAGATACTGAAAGACTACTAGGAATTTTGCATGTTTGCAGACAGCAGATTGAAGACAGGATGATTAAAAGTGAAAATTGTCCACTCTCATTTGGTGTCAGTCTTTCAGGATAGTTCAATAGTTTCCACAACTGCAAGTGCTCAGGGCACAACTCTCTTGCATCAGTCACAAGTACACACACTTGGAAATTTGGAAACAAGCCACTCTGACCTAATTTTAGAAACTCAAGAAAGAAGTTGCTCTTAATACAAGAAAGGGTTGCATTGGTTTCAGTGGCCTTGAAGAAAAGGTATCAAAGACAGAAAGAAACCAGTTCTTCACTCAGAATTCATTTGCTTCAAAGATAAGATCATTCTTTCTTTACCAGCAAAGTTATCTCATTTGTGCCATTTCATTCCATGGCTACAGCAGAAGAGGCATCACCTCTGCAGACAGCTTCATTTCCTAAACAGCACTGTTTTACTGCCGTGGGGTGAAGCCTAGCAGAAAATACTGTTCAGTAAGTGACATCTTGACTGCATGTGCCCAGCTATAACTTATTAGATGATTCTTGTAAGTACTGGGAAAAAGAGTGAGCAGAGGTAATTGTCAAGGGGGAGGCTTCCTCTAAAAAAGCTGAATCATATCTTCTCTGCTTTAATGGTTTAGATTTTCACAGAAAAGAAACAGAGAAGCAGAGATGAACTCTCAGTGATTTTGCATCCATCTAACATGCTTAGGGCAGGACATCAGAAGGTGACAGTCAGCCAGGTAACAGCAGTTCATTGGCTTTAGGTACACAGAAAATTAAAGAGAGTGGCCTGGGGTGACAAGATGGACAAATAATTTAATAAGATGCACTTTTTTTCTGACATTAATTATTCTGACTACATTTCTGAAAAATATATCCTCTTCTGAATCTCATCTCACATAGCAGGACTGTACGAAAAGCTACAGGTATATATGAGGTCTTACCATATGTTCCTGTAGCTCTATTAAAACTTTGTCTGTATAATTCTCTGACCTATTCATCTTGCTAATTTTTTTAACTGCATTCTACATTTTTCACCTAGCTGTCTACTGTGATATTCAAGATTGGTCCTTAAGAATTCCTTAGGGAACACCCTTCCAAACAGAATATCGTCTTTTTTTTAAATTCCCTGCTAGCCATTTAACTGCCCAGAAGGCGTTTCTTTCTTCTTTGCTAATATATACAAGGGTTCTGACCGCAAATCCCCTCATCCCCTGGATTTCCCTTACAGCTGCATACCATTAGAAGAGTCACTCCCACATCTTGATCATTGTTCTGCCTCGTCCCAAGGTTTTAATTTTTTACTGACTGACAAAAATTTTGAATTAGGGTCAATTTACCTGGAATAATTCCCATCATGAGCAATATATAAGAAAGGTCTCATTTACTGTTGGGGTGTTTTTTAATTTTTTTTAATGTTCTGGGGGGTTTTTTAGCATTTTTGGAATTACTGAAAATTATGTGCTGCTTTATAAAGAAATTCTAACATTAGTATTTTAACTTTTAAACTATCAGCAGCCACTTCATGAGCAGCTGATGTGGAAATGGAAAACTCTGAGAGGGCAATGAGGAGAACAACTGAAGCAGGAGCTGCAATTAGTACCATCCATTATTGCCATTAGAGTATACAATAGGAACATACAGATTTGAATATCTTTATGAAATACAGTCTTGAATCCTGATACTTCTGCACCTTGGAATAATGAAAATGGCAGAGCACCCTTACTTCCAGGGTATGAATATCAGTGTCACAAAACTGTCTAACTTAGACCTACTAGAAGCATTTTGGTTTGGGCATTTGGAGTGTAAACGCATCCCTGTTGCTCACAAAACCTCAGGATCCTGGAAATTTTAGTACATATTCAAGCTGTAAAACCAGGGCTTCACAGTTTCCAGGAAAGCATACCACGCTTCGATTGTAGCTTAATTATATCCAGACTGCATAATGGGACTGGTCAAGATGCATCACCTTTCCCCATCTGTTCCTACCTTCTCCTTACCTGATGTCCTAGTTTCCACTGAAAGTAAATCAAGATATGTCACAGAAAGAAAGGTCTAGCAGGTCCATGCTCAAAGTAATAAGAAAACAAGAATTGAACATCCCACTTAATAAACAGCATTATGTAAATTTAGGTGGAGAAATTAAGTTGGTAACTTTGCATTTGGAAGTTCTGGCCTCAGAGCACTTTTACCAAACTGATCTTCCAGAGTTGCAGCAATCAGTAATCTGGTGCTCAATACTTAGCTGGCCCGGCATCTAGCTGAAGTTCCCTGTTGCTCTTCTTTTATATGTAGTAGGAGCGTGTGAATAAGGTTGAAGCATAAAGATTTTCATGTTATTCTTTATTCAGACTCCAGTATAGTATAACATTGCCTAATTAGGTTGTGACTCTCTAAGTTGCTGTGTTAATTTCTGTATGAATAGAAGGACACAAAAAGAAGACCTCCCAGGACTTTGTGGGGAAAACGTATCTTAGGGAATAGAAATCCGGGAATTCTTAAACAAAATTAGAATATCTCAAGATGTCTTTTCTTGAAGAATGGCTTTGTTATGGCCTGCATTTCTTTCTGTCTCCTTAAAAATCATCTCTGTTTCCATGGAAACAAAAAGAAAGCAGAAAGATCAGGTAAATTTTATAGAGGGAAAGAAAGCTGTTTGTGTAGAAGTTATGTAAGTGCGTAGAAGAAAAGACTCGAGTAAGCAAATAAAGATATCAATTTTATAATGGTAGGCAAATCATAATTATGACCCCAGAATAATATTCAGAAGATAATCCTGACTAGGGAGAGCAAGAAAAAGTCATTGTGACAATAGGACTATAAACCAAATGCGATTGTGAGTGTTCACCTCATCTGGATCTAGACAAACTACTCTTAAATTCATGGTTTGATGAAGAAGGTATCTCCTCGTACTCTGTAGTTGTGTTTACTACCATGTAAACCACTCACACAGTCATACCTCAGAAAAGGAATTACTTATTTAGAGATATTATTGTAACACGCTATAGGGCTGCTTCCATCGCATTCCTAATCCATCAGGCACATATCTTTATAAAAAGCTCTGGACTTTAATATTTGGCCAGTGACTTGCTGAACAGGACTCAGTTCCTGCTAGTTTTCTTTATGTTTTTTGTCAGAGTAAAATTTTTTTTTAACTTCTCATCCCCATGAACTGCTCTGTGCACACCCCCACCCCAATACATTACTTTGCTGACCTTCCACCAGCCATTAGGTCTCCCAAATGTCCATGGTCTCCCAATATCATCCAAGCAGCTGAAGTGGATGAAACCAAAATTGTTAGAATGACCAGCACAGTTGGGCAGGTGAAAGTTAGTGAAGAAATATGTGGAAAAGATAACACACAATAAAATATCCCAGGGTTCAAGTATCTGATTAAGCAGTGTTGGCTTTTCCTGACATCTTTCTGCAGCACACAGTATCCCTGTACATTTTGAACATCAGAAAGAGCAGTGTTTAATTTTGTAGATGCACTTGAAATACCTGTTAAGTAAGTTTGTCAGTGAGCACCATGAGGACCAAAGTGGGACTTTGACCAGACTTGATCCTTAAAAGGCTCTTGACAATTTTCCCCAGAGGCAGAATTTTTATTCCTAGAATTAGCGTAAAATTATGGTCTTGGTAAAGGCTTGCCACTCTGTCAAGTTACTTTCCTAATGTAGACTGCTATGCAGTGCTACTGTGTGTTAAATGGCTTTCACACTTCGACAAGCAGAGTTTAACTTCCCTCTTATATTGGTCTGGTAATTTCCAGTTTGACACGTGGAAAATTCCATACACGTGGCATACATGGGTTAGGCTTGTGAAATCAATTAATCTTTTTTTCTGGCAGAAACTTAACAAAAAGTTACAGGCAAGCTGTTGTAGTATTAAACAAGGATTAGAACCCTTCAGATGCTTCTCAAAAACTCTAGCAAGTAAGTGATCATCTATCTTTAATTATTATTAGTTTATTTTATTAATGAGTAGAAGTGTGCACTTAATTGAGGATACTAAATAAAGCTCTTTCTACACCTCTTTGTAGAAATTATACTTTTCCAGTAGAAGAAATAACATTTTTTTTCATCTTTTCTCAACCATAATAAATTATATTGTGTTATAGAATTGATATGTTCTATATATTTACTGCTATCCAGGTGGCATCCTCGTTTTAGTCCATATATAAAAACATGTTCTTGAATGCTCTCTGGGTATTAAAATTAGATTCTTATCCTGGATATTGCAACTGACAGTTTGCAAGGGCAAAAATTGTGTAACATAAGAAATTGCCCATTCTTTGAAAATGAAATGCAATTCTCAGTCAGTGAAGCTGAGACAGAAGAGTTAAATCCCTGGAAAATTGTATTTTACAACAGTTTATTTCATTGTTGTATTCTTCAACAACAAAAGTGAAGTTATCAGAGAAAGGTCTTATATCAGTACAATTTGTTCTCTTTGACAAGTAGTTTCCACACACCTGAAATGCATTTAGCAGTAATTACATTCCTTATTCACAAAGCATTTTTCATTGTCAAATATACTAAAAAAAGGTAAACAATGGTTTTCAGCATTAGCTGTTCTATCTCAAAATTTTAACTGAATTAGTTGATGACCAGGGCATTCCATATATCTAATGGGAAAAAAATCCTTCCGTTGTGCAGCAGAGTTGAGAAGACTGGTGAAAAATTACCTCCCCTATCTGCTCTACCCCCCAACTCAAACAAAAGAATAATAGAATCAGAAATATGTGCGCTAAACAGCTACGTGTAATAACTATCAAGGTACCTATCTTCCACTGGGCTTGTCGCTGTTCTGGACACAGGTGCCCTTTTGAGTTTCCTGGTTCCTGAAGCGTAGTCACATCTGGGAAGGGTCACGGGGCTGGAGGAAGGAAAGCAAAAGTGACTGCATGATGGGAGAAAGCAAAGCCAGGTTCATTTGTCTGGATCCTGGGTGAGCCAGACGATGCTACAGTAGGCAGCTAATGAACAACCAACAAATCCTGGAAGCAGATCTGAAAGTTGTGTATCTCATTTTCAGTAAGAACTCTAGGAGAGCAGCTGTAATCATGTTCTTCCTTGTTTGGGTTTTATTATTTCTCTCTGGCTACATAATTTTCCTTGCTTAGCACAATGTCAGCCTTGAAAGAAAATGTTCCTTTTTTTCATCTAAGTTCAAAGGCATTCACTGAAGAAATTAGAGATATAAGTTCCAGTCCCCCTGGGCAGACACAGGATATTGATTCAGGTTGTACATTTTACTGGACAAGTAAATGTTCTAGGCTAGCAGGAAGTCACGCTTCATTCAGTTCTGGTTTTGGCTCAACTAGTCCACAGTTAGAGATCAGACCTATCGTTAGGCTGTGAGGTGAAGTCTTTTAATCCATGAAGCCCAGTTTGGGTGGTACGTGGGGCCAACAAATTGTGAGCTTCCTATTTGTAGTAGCCAAAACTAAAATACTTAAAAAATACACCAAGAACCTTTCATGCAAATAGCGTGCAGACACCTAAATAGCATTTACCTGAGTAGTGTCCCTGATGAAAGACAAACAAATGCCAGATGAGGAACACTTCAAATACCTAATTATTCTTTGGAATCACAAGTGCATGTAATATAACATTCCTGGAATGTCATATAGAATGTCCCTGTTTTCTACTATGCTAATGAAATGTCTGAAAATGAATTGCTGGAAAGAGTTATTTATCTCCAACAAGCTTGTGGTGTCAATTCTTTGAATTCATGTCTGTGCATTCTCTCGTGGAATTACTAAATCTGTGTATAATGCCTGGTTTTCTGTATGGGAGAATTTTGCACTGCTAAATAGAGATCTCCATATATTTAATAAAGTGCCACAGCAAATCAGAAAAGATGGAAGGCAGAGCATCTGAAATACCACTTCTATTCTGGACTTATGTGACTATAGAGAACCAGAAACTGTTTTCCACAACTTGTATTTGTAGCTCATAAACCTTTCCGGACTTCTGTTCTCAGAAGTCATCCCTTTGAAGTATACCATAGAGATAGTTAAATTGTCCTCCAAGGAAGTTCAGAGTCTTTTTAAATACTAAGTACTGGAATTCTAGCTATCAGACCCCTGTATTTGTCATGAAAAACACTAAGTATTCTATATGAATAAATGTCATTATTTTTCATGTATGTTGAATTGGGTGATTAGCTGCAATGATATCTTACTGATCTTAGATAAGGTACTGCCAGTAAAGGAAGATGAGAATGAAGTGAACCAAAATATTTTTCTTTTTGTAATATAACCATTAATTCTAGTAATTTTTTTCTTCACATGCAGTGACAGATCACTGTTGAGAGCACAGTTCTGTCATTCAAGATGGAAATACAGACCTTTCCCTCTTTTTCACTACAGCTTTGCAGTTTTCACTGTCTAGACTCGCCCTCTAAATAGATGTCAGAGGGAATTCTTGCATTGTGAATACCTGGCTCTGTGCCTGGTCCCATCGGAAACTTTGCCAGGCTTACGAGTGATCTACCTATGTTGCAAACCAATAGCTCAGTAGCTAATTTTTCCATCTTCTGGATATTGCCATCTACAAAAACATAGATTGGATTGGTATGTCACTTTTCACAAGTGAAGAAGGTCACACAGATATTGCCAGATAGCTAGAGAATTTGAGATTTGCTTTGTTTTTCTGGAAGTGTACATTCTTTTGGGAGAAACTGCCAATAGTTTAGCTGTGCTTACTATCTGTTAATGAGTCAGTGATCATACATTGCCAGTTTTCAATGCAACAATTAAATAAAATGTGATAAAGCTTCCCATTAAGTTTTCTGGATAATGGCATAGCATTGTTTTGGAGAGGCTATATGGATGACCCTTTACAGATAACAAGTTGGTGGATATTTACAACTGCTGTTAATCTTAGAGAATATATTTTCTAGCTAAGGAGACTATTGCAGGCTCTGCTTCAGGATCTTGCACAACATTATGCTGAAGTCAAAGGCAGAAATACAAGTGAAACTCTAGTGAGGCACTGACAACCTATACGACTCAGATGTGACAGTTATCTAGAAAGAGGTAGGTCAGGAATTAATTTCATAAACCATTTCACAATGCTTTTAATGTAAATGTCTTCAATAATTAGTCATGTTATGACATCATTGTATCTTCTTCATCTTAATGCTCTCTTATGACAGCATTAAAATGACGATTATCTCTCTGTGTACACACGCACGCACACACATGAACATATATAATGTCAGCACCTAGTTAATGATAAGTAAAATACTCAGGGCGGGCTCTAACTAATGACAAAGAACCAGACAAGACAACTTGAGCAAAAGTGATTATGAAATAACAGCTATTGTATTCTTTAAGAATGGAAGAAGTAATAACAGAAAAATGAAAACCAGTAGATTTCAGGAAGACAAACTTAAATAAACTTTGAAAGCTTCCAGCCTCTCAGCTGAACAGCTATTCAAAAGGGAAAAGAGAACTGGCAGGCTCTTAGAGAAATGGTACTGACGTCACAAGTGCACACCCTCCTAACGTAGAAGAAAAATAAGCAGTGGGTAGGAGATGAACTGGACTAAACCGTGACTTCTTTGACTTGCGAGAGAGAACAGATTCAAGAAGTAAGATACTCGGTGTAGAAAATAGGTCAAATGTGAATGTATATTACAGAAATATAAAGAAATGAAGTGCTTGGATGTTCATGTTTATAAGTTAGTAGGAATGATACAGTCTCTACAGGTGATATGAAGGAAGTTTAATGACCTTTTTTCTATTAATCCTTAGTAAAATGGTCAGTTTTGATCAATTGACTTATAGAATGAATTCCCCCATTAAAAGTTAAAGACCTCAGCCTTCAGTAAAGAAGATTATATAAGCATAGCGAGTGCTTGGATAAGATGCTTTTAAATGAAGAAGCCTGGAAGAATCCCTTCCCAGGATATGCAAGAAATAGCTTCTGAGTTCTCATAAGCCTTATGGGTTATCTTTGAGATCTCACATAGATCAGGCCCCAGGAGAATGGAAGAACATTTCTTTCTTTATTTGAAGAGAGGAAAAGGAGGAAATATAGGCCCGCCAACACTCAGTACATCTACAAATGATAAAAAACCTAATTGTGTGTCACTGGAAAGGAAGAAGGAAATGAGTAGCAGACAAGATGGATTTGTCAAAAACAATATATGTCAAACCAATTTAATTTCTTTCTGTCACAGGGCAGCAGACCCCATGGACAGGGATGTCATCTATCTTGAATTTAGGAGAGATCTTGACATAGTTTCACGACATCATTTTAAGTAAGCCATTTGGTCTCTAAAGAAAAATATTGGAAAACTGTTCTTAGAGAATAACAGAATTACAAAATAACATTGAGGTTGGAAAGTACTTCTTGACACCATCTAGCCCTCCCCAAGAATCTCCCCTGCTACCTGCCACTCCATGCTCATGCAGAATCAGCTAGAACAGATTACCCAGAACCATATGTAGTGAAATATTTAATATCTCCAGAGGCAGAGACTGTAAAACCTCCCTCGGAAACCTTTTCCAGTGTCTAGTTTCTCTCACATGCCTTCTGTTCAGATGGAGTTTTGTGTCTTTTAGTTTATATCTATTGCCTCTTGTCCTGTCAGTGAGTGCTACTGAGGAGTCTGATTCCCTCTTCTTTGTTGTCTCCCATCAGATCTATAAACACAATAAGCTCCCTCCAAGTTTTCTGTCATTCAGGCTGTAAACAGAATGTGAAAGAAGCTCCAGTCCCTTCACCATCTTTGTGATCCTTTGCTGGACTACTCACATCACAGATGTGTTCATGTTGCTACAGTGCTTTAACCTAAATTTCTCTAATTTTGTGTCTACATAAAATCATACACAACCAAGTCCTGAGATCCTATGTCAGTCACATTGCAGAATTAATCTCAGTTAAAGGGAAAGAAAAAAGAAACTTGCAGGACAGTAGTCGATGGAAACATTACTGTCCTTATCTTATTTCTGTACTATTCCATTTCCTATAAAAATTAAGTCTCCATGCACTTTAGACAGCACTTAGCTCTCCTCTTACCCAACATGTATTCAAAACTATTTCATGAGATTCCCCATTCCACTGTGCACAATCTTATCATATATTTACAGATGTTTAAGACCATCTACCATTCTATAAAATCCAAAACAAATACCTTTTACTCATATAGAACTAAAACCCCAACTTATCTGGACCATGCATGCAAAGCATTATTAAGATACAGGGATTTAAATGGTTCCTTTTTTATTACTATTATTACTAATAAAAATGCTGAAAAATTACTTTATTTCATGACATTTGTCGCAGTCCAGAAGGAGCTCTAAATCTATTCCAACTCATATATAAGTTTATTAGAAATATTTTCTGAATAAGTGCAACATGATTTCTTGGGGCCAAATTAATTTTCTCTGTTAGAAGATGTAATTTTATTGTAAAGAATTAGTACACATTTGCTTAGAGATTAGGAGAATTTAGGATTAAGATATGTGGGTCAGGTTTCTAAAAACATCCATTGGCAAAATGTTTCTTAGAACCATTTTCAGACATTACTTGAGCACTTGGCTATATTTATCTGATTGAAAATTAATGAAAAATAAGAGTCAAAGGACAACAAATTAACAGAAAATACCACTTGCAGAAGTCTTATCTTGCTTCTTTATCTGTCATTTTAAAATATAGTTTAGAGTTTATAGAAATCCTTTCTGATTATCAAAGATAGGGATAAATTATATTTTGAAGTGAATTTTAAAAAGAATAATTTTCCCTCTTTGCTTAAGTACTATAGTATACTCTGTACTTAAAAGGGTCTATGAAAAAATAGATTTTAGTCCTATTAGCATCCCAACAAAACACAGTATCAGCTGTCTGATTTCTAAACAATAGTATTACTTATAATAAAAGCAAAATTCAAACAGAAGAAGGAAGTGTATGGCATGTGGAAAAAGGGACGGGCCACTTGGGAGCAAGATAAGAATGCTGTCGGAGTGTGCAGGGCTGTGACAAGGAAGGATACGGTCCATTTGGAATTAAATCTGTCAAGGGGTATCAAGGACAATAAGAATGAAGATCTCAGGGAAAGCCAATACCACTAGAGTTTTAAAAAAAGGGGCGTGGAAGAGGACGCAGGAAAGTACAGGCCAGTCAGTCCTAGAAAGGTGATGGGACAGATCATTCTGGATGTCACCTCTAAGTGTGTGGGGTAAAAGAAGATTATCAGGAGTAGCCAGCATGGATCCACCAAGGAGAAATGATGCTTGATCATTCTGATAACCCTCTATGGTGGCACAACTGGCTGGGCACACGAGAGGACGGCAGTATATGGCTGACTCCAGCAAGGCTTTTGACACTGTCTCCCATAATATCCTCATAGGCAGACTCAGGCAGCGAGGGTTAGATGAGAGGACAGTGAGGTGGATTGAGAACTGGCTGATTGGCTGAGCTCAGAGGGTTGTGATCAGCAGTGCAGAGTCTAGCTGGACGCCTGTAGCTAGCGGTGTTCCTCAGGGGATTGTACTGGGGGCAGTTGTCTTCAAATTAGCTATCAATGACCCGGATGAAACAACAGAGTGTACCTTCAGCAAGGTTGCTGATGACATGAGACTTGAAGGAGCGGCTGATACACCAGAATGCAGTGCTGCCACCCAGCAGGACCTGGACAGGCTGGAGAGCAGGGTGCAGAGGAACCTAGTGAAGTTCAACAAAGACAAGTGCGGGGTGCTGAACCTGAGGAAGAATAACGCCCTATACCAGGAGAGGTGCAAAGCAGCTCTCTGGAGGAAGATATGGGGGTCCTGGTGGACAAGAAGTTACTACGAGCCAGTAGTGTGCTCTCGTGGCCAAGGCAAGGGATTGGGAAGGGTCCAGAGGAGAGCTATGAAGATAATGAGGGGACAAAAGCATGTCTCTTTCGAGGAGCGGCTGAGAGAGCTGGGCCTGTTTAGCCTTGAGAAGAGAAGACAGGGAGGGGGTTGTATCAATGTCTACAAATACCTTAAGCGCAGCTGTCAAGAGAATGGGAACAGAATCTTTTAAGTGGTGCCCAGTGACAGGAAAATTAACAACAGGTACAAACTGAAACAGAGGAAGTTCTGTCTAAATATAAGTAAAAACTTATTTACTTTGAGGGTGACAGAGCACTGCAACAGGCTATTCAAAACCCATCCAGACACGAGCCTGTGCAACCTGCTTTAGCAGTGGCATCAGACTAGATGACCTCCAGAGGTCCCTTTCAACCCCAAGCATCCTGTGATTCTAAAGTGGTGATAAATTTTCAAAATCTTTCCTTTTTTACTTATGTATTTGTACTTTAAAGTCATTGACTCTTGAAAAAATACTGTGACATGTAGGTGTTGCATAAATTTTCAAGATAGTCTTGTCTTTGATAGCATATTGCTGTCATTAGAGCTGAATTCAATTACCAATATTGACACCACAGAAAACCTTCTACAAGCTACTTGTTATTTTTAGAAAACTCTTTTTCAAACAAGGAAGGCAATAAGTAATAGAATGAATGTATTCTTATTAAAAAGTGGCAGATCTGTGAACATGCACTGAGTCAGACTGTAAGCTGTGTAATAGTTGTAACTAAATGAATAGCTACAATTGAACTTTACCTGTTGTGTGTTCACCAAACAAATTGTTATTGACTAGTTGAATGTCTGTAGTGGTCAGACAGATTGATTAAATTTATAGAGATTTTGGGTCTTGTTTTGTGAAGGGTCTAAACTAGCATGATTTTGTAGGATTAAATCAGTTTTTTTTTTAAATAAATATAGGATATTTTCAGCCTTCAGAGCTCATGTGGCATGTATATTAAACTGGGGATGTAAAAAGTTATTAGAAAAATGTGTGCATATGAAAAACACCTTTTGCACTAATTAGTTTAGGTTTTGATGATTGACATCTGCTGCTATTTTTGTAGTCATTTTTCTAGGGTTCATTTTCTCCCTTCCATATATATATGTATCTCAAAAATTATCTTCATATCCTCCCCTTCTATTATGCTTTACTGATTAGCACTTCCCCTTAACATATGGTTCTTTACAAAATTAATATTTCTTAAATAAAGAGATGCATTAAAGAGAAAAATCCAAGTAGCACTTTACTTTTATTACTAGGCTAACCCAGGTAGTGCATTTGTTTTTTCTGTAGGCAACAGAAGCCAGTTTTCCTGCTGAATTAAAGGAGAAAGAAGATCAATCTGCTGGAAAAGGCTATAAAATGCTAGTTTTTCTCTAAAATAAGCAGTAATGGCTGCTGCAGTGTTTTCCATTCACATTGGGGAAACACATACTTACAGGCCAAATTATTGTTATTTTATACCAAATGAAACTACAAACAAAGAATAAATTTGTAAGGAAAATGTCTCCAAGTGTACTTGGGGCAGATTGTCATTGCTGCATTGTGTGAGTATTAACAGAGAAAATAAATCTCCTGGGGTCTTGGGGGTTTTTAACAAGGAAATTGCTATACTTTTTGTTTTTTCTTCAACTATAGCTTCACCTGTAGGATTCCTCTGCTTTTTATGAGCTTCATTTAGACAGGGGAAAATAAGAAAACAGAGGGAGTGTGGATAATTATCTTTCAAAGAAAAAATCCCTTGAAATACTCCTTCAGTCTTCAATGTGAGAAGTTATATATCTAAAAGAATGCTTAAATTTGATCCAAAAATTTGAAAGTACATACATGAAACTTTTAAAAATAGTGTGTCTCCCATAAAAGAATAAATATTGCATTTCTAAATGATTGTATTATTAATGCCTCATGAAATGGTTGTTGGTATATTAGTACTATAGTTAGAAAGCCTGTTCATAGTTTTTTATTAGTGTGAGAGTGACCGTGGGAGCTGAAGTGAAAATGCTGTTTAATTTGTCTTAAAAGACAGTGTTTTTCCAAGAGAATTAAACAAAGACAAAAATCTTGTAGTGTTGGCAGTAAGCAGCAAATTTGCGCTCTTCGGTAATTAATCTAAAATGGAGATAAATACCTCACTTCAAACATTACATAAAAATATAGACCAATAGATATCGTAAAAGAAAATCTTCCTTTTGCCTATTTATTTAGATTTTTCAGCTAACATCAAGCAGATCTTTAACACAGAGCACTCTAAGTTCGTTTAACCCAACAGCACAGGCATCGCCATTCTCTTGACTGCCTGGGTGACAGCAGGCTACGAAGCAAAACACATCTAAACATGGACTACTTCCATGTATAAAAAACTTTTGATAAACTTTTTTAAACACTTAATAAAATTAAATATAGCATCTTTCTGTTTTTGCAGTTGCGTAATAGAATAATAGCATGAACATAAAGGTGAGTTATTTAATATTCCTGAATATTGCTACTACAAGGCTATTTGTGTAAGCCTAAATCATAAGTGCCTTGGAGTGATTCTGAACTACACAACTTTTCATCTTTACCAATTTAGAGCTAGGCAACATCAAAATGACTGGAAATTGTTTGATGTACATTGTGAGTTGCTGATTTTTATGCCAGGCCATGTCCAGTTATTCAGGTGTCCACTTCCAAGTCCATTTTTTGTCCATCTGATCACTTCAAGGGGGAAAAAAGAGAAGAAAATCATTGCATTAGCATTGAACAAGCAACAATTTCAGTTTTTACATTAGTAACACACAGCAAGATCAGTAAACATTTGTTTCTTAGCACTGGGACTTGGTTTAAAGAACCCACTGCTAATTAGAGGAGTTATGGTAAAAAATCCTGATCCAGGCAGCCTTACAATCATAAATTTGGCAGCTGGTTTAGTTTTGCTCTTCATGTTCAAAAGATACGACTTATGTTGCTATAAAGCAGTATCTAAGTGCTGAACAAGATGATTAGGTATTCATCAGACTAATGTGTCATCAGACTAAGGTATTCATCAGTCTATTTATTCTAATAGCAACATAAATTAGTGTGTCAGAAAGGAAAACAATCCTCTACCATTAATAAACTCAGTCTTCCATAGCAGAGAAATAAAAATTTAGAAAGAAAGAAGACTATTAATTGATTTCAGGTAGTTAAAAGTTATTTTATTGCTTTCATTAGGTTTAAATAATAATCACCTGACATCACACAAAGAATCTGGGCATGGCAACATTTTACTGAATTTACTATACAATGACAGTCTCAGCAAAATTACCAGAGATGAAAATAACTTCCACAAAACAGAAATCCAAAACAAACAAACAAACAAACAAAACCCCAAAAACCAAACCAAGCCAGAAAAAACCCAAACAAAAAAACCCAAACCCTACAACTCCCCCAATAATTAAGAAAACAAAAAAAAAAAAAAAAAAAAAAAAAAAAAAAAAAAAAAAAAACAACTAAACAAAAAAACAGAACAAAACCCCCCACACCCCAAAGTAAATAAACAAAATCTTTTAAGGGTAAGTTTAAAGGAGGAGTGGTTGGTAGATAGCATATGTCAGACACCTCCTCAAAGGCCAGAAGGAAACATGAAGAAAGAGCAAAGCAATAAGGTGGGAAAATTGTAGAGACTATTGGGACTGTGATAGTCAGAAAAGGAAATGAAAATAGAAATATAAACCAGGATAAGATTATGGGAAAATTTTAAAGATAGGGATGTCCTGGAAAACAAAATGCATTACGCTGAGACAACAGCCATCCAGAATGAGATTTCCGGAATGAATAATGGAGTTAAAAGAAAGGAGGAGAGATTATGC
Source organism: Melanocharis versteri (assembly GCA_013397845.1). Taxonomy (NCBI): domain Eukaryota; kingdom Metazoa; phylum Chordata; class Aves; order Passeriformes; family Melanocharitidae; genus Melanocharis; species Melanocharis versteri. Next base: position 675,154 of record VZTG01008964.1, read on the forward strand.
AGCATTTTGAGTACAGAAGTTGACATTCTTGGAAGTTGAATGGAAAATTATGTTAATCAAGCTCTTTGAGGAGACAGGTGACTCAATCCTAACGTAGATTTGAATCCATTCTATAACTGGCATCGAGATTTAAATCTTAACTGCATTCAACTGATTTTTGTTAGAAGCCACTTGGTGTTAATGCATACACTTATGCACTCTGTGTAAGAATATTCCAGTGGAAGTAATGAGCAAACTGTTGCCTGCTTCCCTTGGCTGTTTTACTTAGAGGGTTCATCTATTTCAAAATATGCTGAACAATCCATGGGTAAAACTACATATTACTGAACACTTGCTTTTTAATGTTCTGATTTCCTATTTTGTTCTGCACTGTGCAGAATTCAAATTACTTATGACCTCAAGTGCACCCTCAGAATTTATCAGCATTAGAGAACTGAGCTGTGGCCTTTGGAATGGGTCTTGGATCCTCAGTATGGAGCTGAGCTATGTTATGATGCAAGATTAGCACTGTGATAGCTTTCATTATATTTCATCTGCACCATGAGGCTACTTCATACAGTGATCCACAGAGTTTCTTTCATCATCTGAACTACACTGCCACATCATCACTGCGCAGTTTTGGTAATCAAAGTTGTTCTAATTACATTTTTCTTTTAATATGGTTGTGCAGTAACCATGATGTTGAAGAGTGTTGCCGCAGCGCGCGCCGACCACCCTGTGGGTGCCTTGTTTGGTCGGGGCTGCAGCCTTCGCCCCGCGGCGCTGGATCTGTGGCTGGACTGGTTCCGAGATGTGGGAGGGCTGCCAGGGAGCACTCAGGCCCCAGCAAGCCCACCGATCGCACAGGCGCAGGAGAGGAATGAAGGCACAGGAGGGACTCTTCTACCATGAAAAGGCGTGGTTTATTTCTCCAGGATGGGGCGATGAGCAGGAACACAAGGTAACGGGAGGGGGGACGAAGAGCTCCAAGCAGGGGGTTACACAGTATTTTATCCCAGGGGAGAGGGGAGGGGATATCTTCAAAATTAGCCAATTGGGGTAACTCGGGGGCAGAATGACAGGTAACAAACCAATAATAATAGTGAGGGGTGGGGAGGTATAACAGAGAGCCAACTAACAACCAAGTAGCTCAGAACTTGCCAGAACATACCCATATGGGAAAAACCAGGGAGGAGAATACAAAAACCCAGTAAGGGAGTGAGAATTAACATGATTCAGATATATGAGGAAAAGGATCATGGGGGTAGCACAGCTTCTGACCCTAAGTTTGGAGTTAGTGAGAAGTGGCAAGGTCCAGCCACTGAACATGCTTGGTGTCTTTGGCCTGTGGTATCTTGGGCAAGCGGATCAGGCTTGAACCATTGCAACAGAGTGTCCAATTAATAGCTTGCCCTATTTAAGTGCATTTGCTATTGCAAGTGCTTGCAATTGCAAGTTTATTTTGTAAGCACCCTTGGCTGAGGATATGCGTGTTTTGGATTTGAAGATGTCGATGACTTTCCAGGCAGCTAAATTTACATAAGATCATAAAAATTTACATAAGATCATCAAATTTACATAAGATCATCATCATATGCAGACCGTCTCCACCCATTGACTCAAAGTTCCCATGAGTCACAAAGTTTGTAATAAAGTTTAGATTCTGCTCACGGCATTTTTTCGTAGATTTGCTATTCAACAAAATTTATATCACTTGTACTGTACCCAGAAGAGAAGGCTGATTGATTTTCTGTTCAGGTCTCTGCAACTTCATCAGTCAAATAGACCGAATAACTTTGTCTTGTACCTTTCCAAGCAGTTGTCAGTTAAGGAATGCCCTGATGATTATCGCGTGATGACTGATTTCATTTCCTTGCTCACAGGTAAAAACTGATAACATCTTTGAAATTTTTTTCCTAGGCTCCTCAAGTAGAGAATACTGAGCTTTCTTACTAGCTTGTGCAAATCTTATACTTTGACATTTGCTATTTATTTGTTAGCTTTCACAGCTGCAGAGATACTCAGTGATCTCGAAAACTGATCAATTATTTGAAACAGTTTGTAATTATCTTGCACTCACTGTATACCAAATGATCATTATGCTTATTATGATAATGACTAACCCATTTTTCCCAGAAGCATTGTGTGACACTTAATATAAGCCATTTATTGACATTGCAGCAGAAATTTAATTTTCTGACTACAGACCATACACAGCTTTGAATTCCTCAGAAACAAGTTGAAAGCTTTTTTGTCATTTGAAAACTGGAGTTATTCACGTGCCTTTTTTAACAATTTTCTTTCATAAAATTTTATTGTCCATTATTTGGAATAAAGATGTTTTGCTTCCCCTGCAGAAAAGTTGTACTTTATTTCCTTGGATTGTTTAGCATTCTGGAATGCTGGGCAAATAATCTGAAGACTGGGTGGTAACTATGGATATTCTGTACAGAAATGAGACAGACCTGGCAAAAATATAATGACAAACGAAAAATCCCGTACTGAATCACTTGATGTTTTGTGGTTTTTTTTCTGCTTGTTTTGTCAAAACTGTTGTTAAAGAAATGCAACAAACCCAGATCCACAAATCCACACCACATTTGGCTTACTTTTACTGTGCTGTTTAAAATTCTAATTAGTAATTCCCTTTCAAACTCCATATTTAGTGGATATATTAAAGCATTGAGTTTTGGCACCCCAAGACAATGGTTGCCTTTTTACATCATGGCAGTAAACGGTGAAAGTAAACTATGGAAGTTATTCAAACCTTTTGGACCTCTTTTTAGCCATTATTTATAGCGTAACTATATAGTATTTTAACAGTAATGTACTGTTAAAAAGCAGAAAAGATCTCTTGAAACTTTTAGACAATGGAATAGGAATTAGAATGAGCAAGAAATGTAGGAATATGCTGTTTAGCAGAGTAATGTTTTGCACCTTTTGTTCTGATTTAGTTTTTAATAATTTCCAGTTTTCTAAGTGATAACAAAAAGAGATGTAAACTGTAGCTCAAACAGGAAGCAATACAATTATACTATTGGTCCTGTTTCTGCAAAGAATTAGATACAGATTAATTTTTAAACAATTTGAGCAATCCCATTGTCAATTGCCTAGTGTTTAGGTATTTATGAATCTGAAGTAAAATTTTTTAATAGCTTTTTCCACTATTGATGGGGGTGAAGGGAGGAGGCAGGAGCAGAAGATAACTAGAATTTCTCAGTAGCTATATAGCTGTAGCTATATATATATATAAAATCTCCACACATATTTTTAAACTTTTATCACTGCATTAACATTTTCAGTTTATTTTTTGCATTCATACTTCAATAATTTCAATCATCTTCAGGGAAAAGAAACATACATTTAAGTTCCTTTTTTACAGTATAATATAGCTCAAACCTAGCACTAAGTATTTGCAGCAGTGTGTGTGGAAGTGACATAAAAGAAGGTTATATATTTTAAAGAGTATTTTATTTTCATAGAGGCTTTATTTATTACCTAACTTTCTCTTACTTGTATGAAATTACCTTCTGCTATGCATCTTAATTTTAAAAGGAAAGCAGAATCCTGAACAGAAAGTGATATATGGTACATTTTATCTAAAATGTAGCTCCAAGAGACTCTGGCTGGTGGGCACATCTTTGAATCCCTTAATACCATCCTTAGATCTTTCCTCTCACTGAGAAGGAACACTTAGATATCGGTAACATCAGGCCACCTAGCCAAATATCAGCAATGAAATGGAAAAATGGAAATGAAGCAAGCAGTGAATGGCTGTTTATTCACATGGGCCTGATGCCATGCTCTGGTCAGCCTGTGCAGAAATCTCAGTGTCCTTCCATCTGTCCTCATACTGAAAAAAACCCCAGCTCTGAATCCAGGGGAGTAACTTCAACAGAACTTCTTTTCATAAATCTAGACAGGGCATGAATAACATGTTGATGGAACCATTTAAATCAATGTCATCTATTTGCCTGTATTTTATATTTCCATCTCTGTGCAAAATATTTCTATTTTAGGGCTGTTTCTAATTCAGAACTGAAATACAAATATTCAGTGTATGTAGGAACTAGTGAGAAAGAAAGTTCATCAAATATTACTTTAAGATAGTGCAGTTTTAATTTAATTTAATTTAATTGCTAGTGTAAATTTATTTCAAACCATAGAAATAACATTCCTTCTAATGTAGCTTATATTGTTTAATTTCAAATCTTCTACAATCAGTCACCTTTTAAAGACACCCATGATTTGTTCCTGTGCAGTTCTGAGCTCTCTAAACTGCCATTTGAATTGCTGAGAGTTAAAAACGTTTCACACTTTAGAAAATGGGGTGGGTACCATTGCTATAGGTTTGCCTTAGTTCAATTCTTTTGAGTTAGCGTGATTTCACTGCTAGTATGCTAAACGGTTATTCTCATGGAATTATGAGGTTGAGTTCTCTTGGCTGAGTTCATGATAAGAAAATCAGAATTGCAAGGTCCTTAATTGTTTAGAAATCTTGCAAATTACATGGTAAGATGAAGCATTTAGACCAGTGACCACATGAAAGTCAGTTTCTGCATTCTCAAAATAAATTTTGCTTCATCATGCACTTCCCCAAATAGCAATTACTTGGATAGAACTGTTCTGCCTTCTTTATTTTTATTTAGTTTTTAATTTTTTTATTTTTAATTTTTTTTTAATATTCAGAAATACCACTCTGTGAACAGCAAACTGGCCATTACCATTTTTTTCTCTCTCTCTCTTGCTCTCTCTCTTGCTCTCTCTCTTGCTCTCTCTCTTTTTTTTATTCCCCAGGCAAGGTTTATATGATTAAATTTTTTTTGGTATTTGGACTCAATTTAAACCTATAGCATACTTAAGGTATAGGCTTTTCCTATTAGGACTACACATTTGAAACTTTTTTAAGGTTTTCATTTTAAATTTCTAGGTTTTGGTGCTTTATATGCTGTGATTGAAAGACATACAAAGAAATGGCAAATCAAACATTTAATAGTATTATTGCAGTTAGAAAGACCAAGGTGGCAAGAAGTATCTTTCTAAGAAACCAGCTGATACGGTTGTACAGTTGTAAAAGTGAGCAATTTTCAGGCACACTAACTTTCAACAGGTCTGGACAGACAGATCAAATGAGCAGCTGTGTATAAATTGAGAACAGTAACATTGACTTTGGGGGAAAAGGGCATCAAGCCTCTCCACAACAACAACAACGGAGACAGGGGTTGCCATCTCCTTGACAACCAGGAGTGAGATGTCAAAAATGGAGAGGTATTTGTTACAGACTTTTTTTCACTACTAAAGGTATGTCTAACTTCTACAGATTGTCTGTAAAAAACTGTTGTGGTACACAGCAATTTCACTGGTTCAGCATCTGTGTGTTAATTCACATTTCTGAAAAAAAAAATAATATGCTTGTGTAGGATCCATGAAAACTAGTAGGGGAATCCTGCCACTTGCACATCCTCCCAGCAATCAACTTATTAAGGACAGAAGCACACGTAGAACAATTAAAGACTAGCTTTCACACAACAGCTATGCCTTCTAACTCAACCTTCAATATGGGAGTTCTTAAGGGAGATCTGCAGGGAAGCCTCAGATAAAATGGAGAGTAAAATTCTATTAAATATTAAAAAAATGTATGTTAAGGGTTAAATTATAGTGTAAAAGCTGCTGAGACTGGAGACATCACAGGTTCTGTTTCTTACACGCTGCTAAAAGTTCATTTTCTCACAAATGCAAAGCTCTTTTCCACACATCTGCTGAACCCGTCATCTTTTTGCTTGTGTGTATCCCATTATGCCATGCTATCACGAAATAACTTTCTACCTCAAAGTGTATAATGGGTTAACATAATTCACAGGTTAATGTTTCCAGCCTGGTCTTGGATTGGCTTGATTATTTCTCTGCCTGTCAGAACCAGTGTGTGGCTCATCATTAGAATTTGTCCATTTTTCCAAACATATCAATTGCTCAACTAAAGAAACTATTTCTTAATGCAAACCTTACCTTGGCTATATTTTCAGATATGTCCTAGCACACATTCAGTTTACTTAAATATTTCCAACTAAAATGCTTCTATGGTTCTGCAGTCCAGTGGATCATCTGAATCACAGAGTAGTAAAAGGCAAATTTTTAAAGAAATCTACATAGAGCAGGCAAAAAATTGTACATAGTAGATACATATGCTGAAAATAATGAGCTATAAACAAGTTAGTGCTCCTTTAAGAACATCTTGCAATGTGTGGCTAGTTGGATAAAAACATTAGATACAAATAATCAGCTTCAGTTAAAAGAGTGTGAATGGTAGGGATTATTTCATACATGAATAAAAAGGAAAATGTCCTTACATTGTTATAGATGTTTAGATTATATCCAGTGTCGAATATTTGTATTCTGTCTCTCTACTTCAAATGGTGAAAAGGTATATAAAGGGTTATAAATGATGATTGAGGGGCTGAGGTGACACCTGTACTAGGAGACGTTGAATAAATAGACTGTGACAACACATCTAAGAAAAGAAATGACCAGAAGAAGGCATTATGGAGGTTTTACGTAGTGGGATGAAAACAAATAGAGAATGGTAATTTTTCTTCTAACCATACAAGAACACAGCAAATAAAAGGGTCAGACAGCATGCTGGAAACACATAAAAGACAGTTTTTTCAAGCAGAAAGCAGCCAACAGCTGAAGTTCTTGCCAAGATATTTACAGTCCAAAAGCATAAATAATTTCATAAAAGATTAGATAAATGCATGGGAAAATTACCCTAGAAACTGCTATTAAACACGGATCTTTTGGCTGAGGCAGTCCCTAAGCTGCAAATTGCAAGGATTTTTCATTTCTCTACTGTTAAAAGGAGGTTTTCCTTAAGCAGTGATGACCCCATTCAGAGGGAGGATTCTGGGAAAGATGGATCTTTAATCTGACCTAAGGCATCTGTACATATGTACTTACACTGTCCTGAAAATCTCCACCTCAATATGAAACCATAAATTTAGCAAGTACTTTGATGTTCTGCCAAGCTCTAAATATTTTGCTAAAGTATTGCCTTCTACAGTAGCATTTCACCTTTTGTGCTGCAGAGTATATTCCCTTTTTCCAGCTCTATTTTTGACTGAGACACAGTTTACACTAAAGCAGAGGTTATGGCTCTATTAACACATAGGTCAGTTTTATTTAAATGGCAACATTGAGCCATGACAGGTGAGCAGTGTGCTGTAACTGGGTCCTTCTACTCAGTAGGATACACATTTCAGTTGAAACCTATCAGTAAGTGTCATAATATCAAATGAGAAAGAATGACATCTAGCAGCCATCCTCATTAAATGCAAAAAAAAAAAGACATCAAAAATAAGTGGACAGTTTCTCCACTGCAGGATTTAATAAAGTGAGTAGCACACTATTGAATGGGGGGTGGGTGGAGGGAAAGCTGTCAGTAAATGTCTTTTCATATATGTATGTAAAGTACATCTCATATTTTGCAGAGGGAGACTATTTGAGTTACGAATTAAATGTTCTCACTTGGGAGACAGTATTCCACCAACTCCTAGCACAAGATGGCTGAAACAGATATCCCAAAATTCAGCTGGGTCTTTCTACTTAATGAAAGAAGAGATCAAAAAAGGATCTGCCCCAGTGCTGTGTTGCCTTGGGGTCATGATTACCTTTGCTCATCAATTAGACCTCCCTGTCTTGAGCTGAGGGTCAGCATGCAGCTTCATTTTTTCCTCCTTCATTTTCCTTTTTCCCACAATCCCTACCCTAATTTCCAACAAAAAAATTTCAGTATTTTTTCCTACTTGTGTCCAAGTAACATTTTTTTGATAATCAAGATTTTTTGAATGCAGAGCAAAGGGTAATTTTTTTTACTGGGCCAAAAGCTCATTGTAGAAGATGGAAGAAAAGGGGAAGGGGAAAGGGAAAAAGGGGAAGGGGAAAGGGAGAGGAAGAGGAAGAAGGAAGGAAGGAAGGAAGGAAGGAAGGAAGGAAGGAAGGAAGGAAGGAAGGAAGGAAGGAAGGAAGGAAAGAGAAAGAAAGAAAGAAAGAAAGAAAGAAAAAGAAAGAAAGAAAGAAAGAAAGAAAGAAAGAAAGAAAGAAAAGAAAGAAAGAAAGAAAGAAAGAAAGAAGAAAAAATGAAAGACTATTTATACTAGACCTGTTGCACAGTGGTAAAAGTGTAGTAAGCTTTTGCTGTTGCAGTGTACAATATATTAAATTCCAGCTGAAGCAAGTCAGAATGTGCCATTAGTCAGGTATTGTCTATTTTTGTGTGAGTGAAACAAACATTTTGTTTGATGTCTCTCTCCCTTTCCCATCTTAAAGAGGCTTGCATTGCTCATGGGGTCTCAGGACAATTGGTTGTGCTTAAGTCAATCACCACAGGCTGTGCCATGGAAATAAAAGTAAATAATCAAAGAGCCAAAGGGAGCTGAGTGCTGAGAACTTGAATACAAGTTCGTGCTGAGTGTGTCACTTCTGAAATGGCTCACAGTCTTTTTGGCAATGCGGGTACTTTTCACAGTTTGTCTAATCTGTGAATTATTTGAGCAGTTTAGGTTAAGAGTTCAGTGGAACACATTGAAAATGCATTTATAATATTTAGGATTTTTTTTTAATTTGAAGGAAGAGAAGCTATCCCAAGAAATCACAATACCAAAGGATCGCATTGTTGGAGAGATAAGAGGAAAAAATCTAGCCTTCCACTTTCTGTTCAGTGCCAATGACAGTTGTCTTTTAAACATTAGGTAATATTTCTACCAGAGCCTAGTTAAGCAAGTAAGTGAGAAAATTAGAATATTTAAATATGTCTGACAGAAAAAAAAAAAAAAAAGTTTTATCTGTGCAACTCAAATAACATAAATTAGCATACTAAAACATAACGATATCTCTCAAGATTACGTATACTTTCAGAGAAATAAGTGTGCTTGTTTAGACTACAAAAAATGCATGTCGTATTTTCAACTAACATTAGCTTTTCTCAAGGCCCATTTTGCAAGGTTAGTGAAAGCCATGTAGACACTTAACATGCAAGTCATTAAAGCTGAAGTACTCAATAGCTTGTCATTGTCTGTCCACAGCCTGTGAAAAAATGAAATCCAGGTAATTTCTGAAGACTCTACACAGAGCTAGTGCATGAAACTGAATAGATCAACCGTGATCCTGTGTTCCTGTAAAGAAATTTGGCAACACCAGGGGAGAGTTTATTAAAAGTGAGCACTGGGAAAACACACAGAGAACTAGGACTGATAAGGAGTGTAAAGACTTTCCTTTAGCACTTCATAATCCCTTACATCTTTTTAACTATTGAAAACCAAGTTGAGACTGGAATGATTCTTTGAGCTCTTGCACAAAAAACTGCCTTATTTATGACAAAAATTCAGCATGCAATTCTAAGAAAAAAAGCTAAAAAAAGAAAATAGGGGATACGCTGTGGGCTCTTATCAAATTCTGGGGGAAAATGACATGAAATTAATTCTGATTTTTTTTTTTTTTTTTTTAACTTTAAATGATGAGTAAACAATTTCCAAATTCAGCATAAGATATTAAGGATCCTTCTGTCTCAGGGAAGAAGGATGTAAAACAATAATCTCAAGGGACTGGTGCTTTTTGAAAAAGCAATCTCACATTACATGTTTTCCAGTAAGAAACATTAGGATTTCCTTCTGCTGTAAGCAGGAACATGAAGCAACAATCCCAAGCAAAGAGCTACAAACAACTGATATGTTTTACTGGTGTGTAAAGGTGAACAAGAGCACGTCTCTTACCAGGTGCTTCTCCCTGAAGTGTATCCTCTCCTTTCCTAAGGGGAAGCTGCCAATCGTGCTGCCATCTGGTGGGCTGTATTCCATGCAGCTGCCTTGGTTTAAACTTTATTCAAAAAGGAGCGTCTCTCAGTGGGCACCTGTTTCCAAACTGCTTCAGCCAAGGCGTCTGAGCATTGGTTTCTACAAAATGATACTTTTACAAGTAACAGTTGACCTATTTCTTGACAGTTCATTTTGGCATCTGTGTAGAGGGCATGCTGTGATAATATTTCTCTAATTTTTGAATGAGTTATTGGAGGCAAAGGCTAGAGAAAAACGCTGAAGAAGAAATTTAAAACTTTATTGAGATAGCCATGTTGGTAACACTACTTATCTACTGGACTAATGAGGAAAGAGAAGATAAAAAGGATTAAGTAAATAGTGGATAGAACAGTGCAGAGATTACCATATAAAAGCATAAAAAATAATAGGGACATAAACTACAGAAAGCGTATGTCACCAGAGACCTACCACAATCAAGGACAGCCTGGGTCTGTAGGGTCACAAAGTACAGTTTATTCTGTGGGGATTTATCAATTCCGGTCTGCAATTAGACTTCTGTAAAATTTTTTGACTGTTCTGCAGCACCTGGACATCTAAACATGAACAATATGATGCACAAAAAGGAATCTTTCATTGAGGTTGTACATATTTATTACTCCAGTGATATTTTTACAAAGTTGTCTAAACAGTTTTGGTAGCTAAAAAATGTATGCATTAAAAATATTTACCTCTGTATTTGCAATTGAAATCGAAAATTGATAGCTTTTATACTATTTTAGTCTGATTTTAGTAAGAACTCTTCTCAAAAAGTACATTCCATAAATGAATTTATTTCTGATTTACCCTGGACAAGCAAAGGTGTAAAAAAAAAGATTAACTTAATGTGAAACCTTGGTTAGGAAACAGGTGAAGATTATTTTACATTGACATTTGGTAAGTGCATACTGCCCAAGCAGTGTGTTCACACAAGGCAAAGCCCTAATATTTTAAATATTATCATGATCTTAACAACAGTAGCTCATTTTGCTGGAATATGTGAAAAACAGCACTCTTTGAGGGTATTGGGTTAGTTTAAATTGAAACAGCCTGTTTCTACTGCTGCATCATTTATGAAAGCAAATTTTAACAAAGTAGCCTATAGTTACCATGTGCTGTTCCATCCCAATATTTTGAAAAAGTGTAACTTGGCAACCTCACGTTCAATTTCCTGATAGAGGTGTGAGCATCAGCATATCCACCAACCACATTCACTGAGTAAATGCAGCAGGAGATAACCTTCTGTGTTAAACTGGGGGAAATTACAGCACAAGCCTTTCATTCTGCCTTGTTACTGTTTCAGTTGATTGGCTACAAAATGGTTGTCAATAGATTAAACGTGTAACTACGTGGATCATACAACTACAACAGCATGAGAAACACCATACTTGCCCAGTTTTTTTAAAGACAAACATTTTTAGCTATGGGTACATACAAACAAGTTGTGAAGGTTCAGAAAACTTTCGTGTTTTTTTTTTTTTCTTCCCTAAATATTATCAAGAAATGGTAATCAAATGCTGTTTATGCAGGAGACATTGCCACCTTGAAAAATATTTCCTTTTTCACTTAGAGAAAAAAATGCTGTTTGGGAATGACATTGAGCATAACACTAATGAAGAGGTAACTCTGTCAGTAGCAATTTCTGTACAGTTATCTGAGAACCTGAGATTAAATTTACAGAGATGCCTCTATAAATTGTAGAGCATGAATTAAAGGTTTTGAAAAATTAATTTCCATCGAAGTATATGGTATCACAGATTAAATTTTTACTTTTAATTTACTTTGAATTTAGTCCTATATTATAAATGAGGACGTATTTTGACATGTCATCACTTATCACGAAGCTTTGTCATTGATTTTTGCTTGCTTTTAAGACCTTTATTTGTCCTTTGCTTTCATAAGGATCACAAACGTTCTCCTTCTCTTCTCTGAACTTTGTATTCTCCTAAATTCAGTGACGTGTTTATAAATACAAATAGAAAAAGTGTCAGACAGCATTTCTTCAGGAAGTGAACTGAGTTAAATAGAGTGAGACACCCTGGCAAGTAGGGGTTATTTTGCTGTTAGCCATAGTTAAGAGCCCTAGTATAAAAGGATGAAATTGATATAAGCTATTCCCTTATCTTATAGTAGAAGCACATGGCAGTGGGTTTTGAATAAGGGGTAGGGTGAAAGAGGAGAGAGAAGAGAGGAGAGAGAAAGAGAAGATGGAAGGATGGAAGGATGGAAGGAAGGATGGATCAACATGCCTGGCTCCAGTGTCGATCAAGCTAATGGGGAGTCAAGGGTCCTGAGGGTTCCACCTGGGTTACATGGGTGTGCCTTTTTATAGATGAGTTTCCCCTGCTCTGGAGCTGCGTTTCTGGCTTTCTATGCAAGTTAGTTATTATTGACACTTCGTTCTTACAGACCTTTCTGGAAAAGGATCAGAGTGCTTTTAGGGACTCTGGTGGTCTTGATACCCCATAATGACTTTGCCTTTGCTCAGCAGTCCATACCCACTTCTCTACCTCACTTCTGCACTTGTGCTGTGCTGTGCTTGTCTCCACTAGTCAAAACAAGGACGTTTGTACCGGAAAAATGCTGCCTTACCTCAGTATTGTCCCCTTCTCCAGGACCATCCTGTTCCTTCTCACTGTGCATTCTTACCGACAGTCCTTGGTTGGTGATCCATGGCTATCCATCTATAGATGTTGGGGACATACACATTGGCCGCTTGTCTTCTGAGCTTCTAAGACCCGTGGCTACTCTTCTCAGCTTAAATATAGCTCTCTCTCTAATTCCCTTTTGAGTAGGACTTGCCCTAATATAATTTGAGTAAGGCACCACCTTGATTTTCCAAGACATCAAACCATGTGGAAAACTGCACCCATCTCAGTACCAAACATCTCCACTGCCAGCAGCTCACCAGTGCTTGTGCCGTGTGTTAGCTGCAGATAGCATAAAAAACTGTCAGGGACTAGGAACACTGAACCAGTCACCATAGTCCATGTCCCATATTCTCTGGCATAAGAGGAATCAGTGTAATTATAAGAAAAGGGTGATTTAAGAGTTTGTGTCGTGAGTCCAGCTCTAGCCTGGGAACAAAGCATTAACAGAAGCTTTTTCTCATGAATGCTTTATTTTTGCACGTGCTGAGGCAGCTTGCCTGGGAGACATATCATAAATATTGGACAAAACAGTTGTGTAGCTCATGAGGATAGAAGAAATTAATATTATAGTTCAATGGCTGAAAAACTGGGACATGACCTGGCAAGAGAGCTGTTCGTTATGTGACTGGCTATTGGCTGCCTCCAGTCTGGGTCCATCTGTTCTTTCTCCATCCTCTTGTGAGCCCTACAGCTCCCACTGTCTTCAGTGGCAGTGGATTATGGGCTACTTGATGGCAGTGCAGTTTTAAAGAGACTCTGTATCAGTGATGCCATCATCTGAGATCCATTAAAAGCACATTGCAGTAGCCATATTTCTCTAAAAAATATAAGAAATCAGATGGTCTCTTTCTTTGTAGTGGTCTGTGTGACTTCCAGTTATACGCAGACACCCGATATGTTTTTTTTATTGTGTCACTACTGAAAAAACAGAATATCTATGAGTAACTCAGAAAGTCAGCCTCTAGTATTCAGCTGCTGATCATTTCAGATAGATCATGGCATTTTCTATGTCCAGAAATGAAAAGAAAGGTTGTCAGAAAGAGAAAAATTCAGCATCATCCTTTTTGTGTTATTTTCATTGAATAAAGCAAAAAGTTACTGTTATGGTGAAGGACTCTTTACTTCTCATTGGGACTGAAATGTGGTAAAAACTCTGGTTGTTTAGACCCGATGCAGACTGAGGAAGGGCAATAACACCCAGAAAATAAAAATCCTGCTGGACTCAGTTAATGTTTCTTGTCAAAGTTTTTGCAGGTAAAATTAAGTTACTCTTCTTCTGATTCTTTTTAGTCTTATTGCTAGGAAATGTGAATGTAAATAGAAAATGGAAGACAAATGCCATTCAACAAGTCTCATCAGATTTTTAAATGTATGTCTCTTTATAATTTTTTATGCTTAAAGAAGATTTCTATGCATCAATTATTTCACAAACATGCGTATAAAGGCAGAATTTGTTTGACATCAGTTATTCATTATTAAAAGATATTACCCTAAAATCTTGAGTCACCACGATTCTTTGGGCATTTGCTTAGGGTGGTCTTCTTAACCTTTCTTACTGGCCTTTATAAAGAACTGCTAAACTATAATGGAGTTGATTTTCAGACTGGGCTGAAAATGAGAGTGAGTATTAGGCACAAGATACTTGTGATTTTGGCCATTGCTATAATTATTTTAGCAACATAATTAAGTCTCAATCAACTGCAGACACTAAGCACTGTAGTAAACAGTGCAGTACAAATAACTGATGAAAGTAATTTAGATAATGCTTCTTGCTAAATTCCAATTTCACTGTCAACCTCTCTAATAAAAAGATATTTTCCTGGGAGGCCCTGCTTTGAAAACTATTTTATTCTTTCTACTCCTCAAATGCAGTAAAATTAAACCTTATCTACAGCTAGTCAAGCTTCCAGAAAACTTGCAAGACAGTTATTATTTGTGCTTACTATAAAAGTCAATAAAAATGGCAAGCATATGTAGAGGAAAAATGAAAATAATTAACTTCTGCAGCCCACATTTTTTCAAGTGTTTGTTTCAGAGATTGCCCCTTAAACACCTCTCTTTTCAATCTTTCTCTCATATGCCTGTGTGAAGCTGATCAGAAGGTTGAAATTCAGCCTTCAAGAATGCCCTCAGCAGGAAGAATTTAGCATTTGATCTTTTCCTCTCTTCCATGCTGTGTGGAAATTGTTCCATTTTATAATGTAAAATGGTGTTTAAATGATGAAAATCTGTATGTAATCTCAGAGAAAAAGCAAAAAAACAACCAAACCAACCAAGCAACCAGATTTAAATTCTAGTCAAGAAAAATATAGTATTTACTGTTGCTTTTTTTTAACAATCCTTTACTCCACTCTGTTTTTATAGGACTATTTTCACTAAATGAATAATCATATCATCGCAGATTGGACAAATGGAAGTCCCTCATGCATCTTTATGGGAACAGCACTTTTTCACTTTTAAAGTTACATTTTCAAAACTTTGTATGCGTGCATGTGTAAGTGTAGGAAAGATATATCTAAATAAGGCTAAAAAGATCATTGATAAATATTATAATGATCACTATTTTTGTATTTTTAATCATATTTTATACTCTTCCTATCAAGCACCAGAAAAGTTGCTCTCTTCTGCTTTTCAGTGAAATTAGTTCATTCTTCAATTTCATCCAATGTCAACCTAACAGAGGAGGAGGGGAGTCTGTTCTGCTCTACTGATAATTTAGTGACTTACAGAGCTAGTGTTTTTCTTTCCAAAGTTGTGCATTGCTTAACTGAGGAAAAAAAAAATAGTGCTATTATCAGTATTCTTCTGCATTGAGACTCACAACCTGAAAGAAAATGTATCGCCTAGTATATCATTTAGCCAATGTTAACACATTCCATATTTAGATGACTGAATTTAATACGGTTGCAGACAGATAGAAAACAATAAATGTGGCAGGACAGCATTTCTGATGCTACAGTCAGTGTTCACAGCTGGGATTGAAGTCTACGTCTGGGTTCAAGGGTCTCAATTTCTTTCTGCACCTTTAGCTTTCCTCTTCAGATGAGTGTTTTCTATGTCAGAGGCAAAGATATCTGTTGAAGGAAGTCAAAGGTGTATTCTGTGACTGAAAACAAAAAATATTTTGTTTTAGAAGTATATTAACCCACTCTGTCATAGCCAACAACAGATTTTTTTGTTAGTTGCAAGAAAAAAAAATGTGTTTTATTGACCAGAACTCTTCAGAATGGAACATGAACAGCAATGTGTGTGAAAGGAGGCTCTCCACTGTGGAGAGCAAGGCAGAAATTTTAAAAAAAGTAATCTCCTCCTTTATAATTCTATGTTGCTGTGTTTGATTAATTAGAAGAACCCTCCTTCCTTTCTTCTCTCAAATTGTTATGTCAAGGGAATGTGATATTAATTGAAAATTCTTCTTTCCCCTCAGGTACCCAAATGTTCATATGGCAGGATTAATCTTTCCTGTTAATTTGATTACTAATAAAAAATTACAGTTTTTATTTATTGCTCAGTTTAATAATTAATTTTCCCCATCTGCTGTTTGACAACACTGAGCTACACTGAGATGGTAATCATGAATATTAAAGGCTGATGGATTTCTGCCAATTTATGCCAAAGTAAAATTTGCCCTGTGCACAACCAGTATCCCATTTTTGCTGGAAATGTGATTGCCCCATGTAAACAGTGGAAAGTAGGACATGTTTTCTGGGTTGATAAAAAAATTGCTGAAAATCAATGCTGAACATCAACCCAAACGGAGTCCACTACAGAAATAATGTACCCTACCAATTTTTTCATGGACTCAAAGAACAAGTTAGATGCCTATTTTTGCTCTGAAAAACCTTTTTCTCAGTGCTAATTGCAAAGAGGCTCATCTCTGCTGAAAGAAAATTGGGTCAGTTGAACTGAGAACAATATTGTCTGCTCCAGGGAAAATGTAAGCTCATGGCTTTATGGATAGATACAGGCTATATGTATAGATACGTATTTCCCTCCATACCTATAGAGATATACAAAACCAGGGCTTACATATGTATATATGCATATGTGCACAACCAGATTAAATGTACTTACTTCCAAAATGGCACAAGGTCCTTATTTTATCACTTGGTACATTTGGGGTAGCTTGTAAATGATGGGAAAACATTATTTCACTTAATAATAGATGTTGCTTTTGAATTTGATGTTACTTTCAAATCCAAACTGCATTTGACTTTGCCGAAAGGCAAATAAACTAATAGAGTAGGCCAGTGTTTTTTACTAGTAACATCGTGTAAACACATGTAAATGCTGTTGGTAACATCAACGTTAAAAAAAATCTGAAAATGAAGACCAAACTGATATTCTTCTTCATTTACTCAAAAGTAGAAAGTTAATTAATCTTAGATGAATATAGGTCTTAGTAAACAGTGTCTATACAGAGAGTTTTCGTTTTGAATAGCTAATTTAAATAGGAATCAAAATCAGTGGCCAAAAGAAAATAACTTACCACTGACTGCAGTCTAGATTGCTAGCAATACCACAAATGGAATATTATTTTTGATTGTGCTTTACATTTCAGAAACCTGAAAGCTTTTATATTCAAATCTCATGCTCTTTTTTTCCAAATTGCAACTTACCTTTTTCTTACACACTTCCCCTGCCAAAAGAAGAAGAAAAAATCAGGAAAAGGGTAGAGGAGTGAGAAAGAATTTACTTAACTTTCTACACAGAAGAAAATGTAAGACTGTACAGGAATTCTACTGGATATTCTGAATATGTTATTAATGTACTAATCTTAAATAATAACATCTTAATGTACATTTTGGTTAAATTAATGTCATCATTATTTCAGGGGAAAATTGGTTTTACTCTGTAAGGGTTAACTTCCAATACTTAACATTTCTGTGCATTTACCTATCGTTTGTGAACAAATTATGCTAAGCTTTAGAAAGTGTTATACTTTGCAAGTATTGAACCAGTTGTGCTGTGAGAGGGATCTAAGCCAAAGTACTCATTCAGGACCCATTGACTTCGGCATAGAGTGGTATTAGTGAACAAGCCTTTGGAGCTCCTTCAACTTCTTCAGAGCCGAAGTCAATTCCATAGAGAAATGACATGTGTGTAGGTAGAATAGGGAAAACTGATTCTCCATCCTGACACTGGAGAAAGCCAAAATAATCCTTTGAATTTTCAATGAAAGGAAATCAAATTTTAAAGAAAAAAAAAATGCCTAAAATTAGACTTCCATCTCTCTGTAAATCCTTGAATTTTGAGCTTTTGATAGATGGTATAGCAAAACCCTCTTACTTATTACCTCTATTTGCAATGAATTTAATTTTTATTAATATGCAAAACCTAAAATATAAAATATATGGGTATTTTCTACCCTTTAAGATCTACATTTTATTGACAAAATTATTTTCTTTCAGTGACATGGTGGGTGACTTTATAATTGCTTAATATTCTTTACTAGAATTTATCTGCATTCTTTCATTAAGGGATTATGTCTATATCTTATGGAAAAAAAAAAGGAAAAAAAAGAAAGAAATTACCATTGCTAGATTCTTCAGGCTTTATTTAGTTTACAAAATATCTCCTAACTGCTGAAGTAAGTCTGAATATACAAAAGATTGCACAGGAAGAAGTTCAAAAGAAGGCATTTTCTTCAATTGTATGTGCTCAGTGGAGGAGTACAGGTTTCCTATCTGTTTATTCTAGGTCAATAACTGACAAGAAGCACAGTACCTTTCCAAGGCAGTATCTCTGATCATAGTCACCTGCTACTTAGAGGTTGATTCGATGAATTTCACTGCAAAATTGTCTGTGTATGTTTTTATAAAATATTTACCAAGAATTAGAAGTGAAGCCTCCTGGCTCAAATGCAGTAGGAAAGGCAGGGAGAAGAACCTGACACGGCATGTCAGATGCTAATCTTTGATATTAAGCTGACAGGAAAGTATCAAAACATTCTGCTATCTCACATGAAGGTACAGAGATTTATTTAATAAGCAAATACTTCTAAGGATCTGATAATATCACTACTTACATGCCATGTTTTGAAAACACAAACAACCTTGGCATCCACCACTCTTCCTGGCACCTCAGGGAATATTTGTTTGCCACATGCTATAAAAGCATGAGATAAGAAACTATGCAATTATACACAAAAAGATCCTTCCAGTACTCAGAGGAGAATGAACTGGGATGTTGGGTAACACTTTTAAATTTATCCTTATTTAACTGTAGGTATGTGAAACCTATTTGTGTTGTTAAGTGGTACAAGAGTTTTAAGGGAGCTGTATTGATAACTCAGACTAAAGCTGATATAATTTTGCACCTCACATAAAATTCAAATTAGACAGCAAATGAGCAAAAGAAAACCTGGGTAGCAAGTAGTACTGATGAAGAACAAACCAGTTTATGAGCATGGTAATAAAAGGTGTCACAGAATTACAGAATCACAGAATAAGCAGAATTGGAAGGGACCCATCAGGATCATTGAGTCCAGCTCTTGGCCCTGCACAGCACTATCTCCAAGATTAACATCACGTATCCAAGAGCATTTTCCAAAGGCTTCTTTAACTCTGTCAGGCTGGTGCTGTGACCACTTCCCTGTGGAGCCTGTTCCAGTGCACAAACAACTTTTGGGTGAAGAACCTTTTTCTAACATCCAATCTAAACCTACCTTGACACAACTTCAGGCCATTCCCTCTGCTCCTGTCACTGGTCACACAGAGAAGAGATCAGTGCCTGTCCCTCGTCTTCCACTCACAGGGAAGTTTCAGACTGCAATGAGGTCTCCCCTCAGTCTCCTCAAGGCTGAACAGACCAAGTGACCACAGCCACTCCTCATACACCTTCCCCTCGAGGCCCTTCATCATCTTTGTTGCCCTCCTTAGGATGCTGTCTAATAGCTTAATATCATCCTTATATTGTGGTGCCCAAAGCTGCCCCCAGCACTCGAGGTGAGGCTGCCCCAGAGCAGAGTGGGACAATCCCCTCCCTTGCCCAGCTGGCGATGCTGTGCCTGATGCCCCCAGTACAGGGTTGCCCCTCCTGGCTGCCAGGGCACTGCTGGCTCATGTTCAACTTTCCACTGACCAGGACCCTCAGGTTCCTTTCTGCGAAGCTGCTCTCCAGCCTCTTATTTCCCAGTCTATGCATACATCCAGGGTTGCCCCACCCCAGGTGCAGAATCCAACACTTCTCTTTTTAAATTTCATATGGTTGGTGATTGCCCAGTCCTCTGATTTGTTGAGGTCTCTCTGCAGGGCCTCCCTGCCCCCGAGGGAGTCAAACAGCTCCTACCAGTTTTGTACTGTCTGTGCACTTGCTTATTATCCCTTCCAGGCCTGTATCCAAGTCATTGATGAACCTGTTAAAGAACACAGGGCCGAGAATGGAGCCCTGTGGAACCCCACAAGTGAGAGGGCACCAATCTGATGTCACCCCATTCACTGTAACCCTTTGTGCCTGACCTGTGANTAGTGAGAGGGCACCAGTCTGATGTCACCCCTTACTATCACCCTTTGTGCCCGACCCATGAGCCAGTTGTTCACCCCTCACACGATGCATTTATCCAGCTGTGTGCTGGATGTTTTGTTCAGAAGGATCCTGTAAGTGACATTATGGAAAGCTTAACTGAAATCCAAAATTATTAGATCAACTGACTTCCCTTGATCAACTAGGTAGGTTACCTGGTCATAAAAGGAAATCAGGTTTGCTAAAACAGGACTTGCCTCTCACAAAGCTGTGCTGACTGTGACCGATTACTTTGTCCCTCAGGTGCTTTTTAATACTTCTCAGAATAATCTTCTCCAAGGAAAGAGAGGTATACTTCAGTAATTTCAGTGTTTCCTACACTCACACTGCCTATAGAATATAAGAAATGCATTTATAAGAAGGCAAAAATAAAATACTCCATATGGCTGAATATATTTGGTGATTACATCTAGGCTTGGAAGATTACATAGCGTTTTTCTTTTGCATCATTTCAGTAGTTAAAGTAGAGAACACACTAAAACAAAACAGAATTTACTGGACACTAGAAGCTGAATATGAGCTTCTCTGTTTTCCCCTCTAGGGAAAGATTTGCATGTCCCAAGCGTATTGCTGCAGAACTGAGCTGCATGTGCCCTATACTCCAGAGGGAAGGAGAACCACATCAGTGTTCCTCTACTTCTTTCTTAATTAAAATGTAATGCTTTCCATGAAAATTAAAGAGTTTCAAAGGAAAGCATTCCCTGCCTATAATATTCTAGCTCCCACAAGTCTAGAGACCCTTTTAGCTTATCTTGATAATTGATTAATTTAACCTACAAAACTGAACATGATCAACAGTATTAGTTCATATATACTAGTTACATATGCAATGCTTAAAGTAAAATAGGAGCTTTCCATCCAATATAAAAAGCTAATCAGTTCCAATTCAAAGAGAAACAAATATTTAAATGATTACAAATACATGATATAAAATATATACTTGTTGTATTTCATATTTATATATGTGTATGTATGACGTTCATTTATGTAATTTCAACTAATTTCTGTCAAATATTTAACATTTTCTGGCTATACAAAGGCTTACATATTAGAGTATGTTTAATTTATTTTTACATTTAAAGATGGACATATTCAGTGTAAGCCCAAGAGGAAGTCTGGTCTGTGCTCTCAGATTTGGATGGGTTAGAGAAAACAGGAGAGGAGAGGAGAGGAGAGGAGAGGAGAGGAGAGAAGACATAAATTGGATGGGACGA
>VZTG01008964.1:706736-761370 GCA_013397845.1 Melanocharis versteri
TTTTTTGAGGGGTAGAAATATTCTCCAATTTGGTAGGATGTGTAGTCTTTGCTTTTACATTTTGCTAGTTTTTAAACTGTTCTTGTTACAGGTTTTGAAAGAGATTATCTTATTTGCTTGTGTCCAAGTGTAACACTGAATAAGTGTTAGAAGCTGCTCCCATCTCCAAATCCTAAGCAAAGCTGGAGAAAAATATTAAATTTGGCATGTATTCCCTGAAGGACAGGATCAATGTGGTCTAGGCCAGACAAAAAGAAACTAATCCTACAGACTAAGACACAGTTCCAAAAGGGCAGGAAGAAGGAGAATTTCAGCATCACAGTAAAGAACTGTGATCCCTAAAATCACTTCTTTGCTGTTACATTTTCTTGGAAAGAATGAAAAGTGCACATGCAAGCAGTTTACAGTGCTTATTTTCCAGACATGGAAAGGGTCTAAGTATGGGCAAATCCAGCTCAATTTTTCAAATCTGAGCAGAGTCACAATAAAGCTCAGCCAACACCTCTAGTTAGGTTCCTACTTGTAAATCCACTAAGTCCTAGGAATGGTAAATGTTCTTATACCTAACTTACAGCATGTTGGCAGGGTCACGTGCAAAGCAGAGCTGCTGGTGTTGCTTCTCAGTGACAATTTTTCTTGTAACATTCTGGAGGTTGAACGCAGAGCACGAACCACTTTATTTCAGATCCTTCCTTTGTCTCAGTAGGTTCAAAGTCTCGTGCCACTTCAGAGGGTGTATTAGCATGGTGAGTTTTCTGTAGAGAGGGCACTACAAGGATGGCCTCTGTGAGAAGGGACGAGGGATACAGATACCAGACACAGCCAGTTTCAGCTGGCTCCAAAACAGACCCACTGCTGCCTAAAGACAGCCCATCAGTGAAGCTGGTTGTGCATCTGATAACATATTTAATAAAGGATACGTGATAACTTAATTAAGAATGGTAACATATTCAAGTAAAGCTAGTATGCTAATGTTTTTGGTGTGACTGATGTTAGTGTTCTTTAGGCAAATAAAAAGAAGTTTTCGTTGTTAAGTCAAAAACATTATCAAAAAGCACTGTGCAGCAGCTATTTGAGAGAGGGGAGAGAAAAATGTGAGAGAAATGGCTCAGCAGACACCAAGATCAGTGAAGAAGGAAGGGGAGGAGGCAGCTCCAGGTGCCATTGCAGCTCATGGAGAAGATCATGGTGAAGTTGGTTGAAGCAGCCCATGAAGGACCATTGTGGAAGATATCCATGCTGCAGCCTGCAGAGGATCCAGAGAAGGTTCATGTGCCCTGAGGGAAGCTGCATCCTGCAGAGATCCCACGCAGGAGCAGACTCCTAGGAGGAGCTGTGGACCAAGGAGAGGAGCCCATCCAGGAACAGGTTTTCTGGAAGGATCTGCGACCCACATGTGACCCACAGTGGAAAACTGCACCATGGACCTTTCCTGCAGGACGATACTCCATGGAAAATACCCGTGCTAGAGAAGTTTGTGGGACTGTATCCTGTGGGAGGGACAGATGACTTTTGCTTTTGGATTTATGTGATAATACTTCACAGGTATTAGTCTGATCATCTATTTTTATTCTTAAAATGCAAACTAGTATACTAAGGATTTTTATGTGATTGAGATTAGTTTTCTTTAAGAAAGTAAAAATACATTCAGTATTTTTAAGATACTAACATTATCAAAGAATTCCAAAGCCCATCTTCTGACCAAAACCAAACCAAAATTAGAAAATACTATGACAGCTAGAAATGTACAATTCCTCAATGCAATCTTCAGATAAATGGACACTTTTAGACAGGGTATGCCTAGAATATTAAAAAGTATTATGAAATTATGGTGGCTTAGTTCTATAGGCCGTTCTTTATCTACAGACCAGTCATTTCCCCTTTTTGAATTCAGGTCTGCTTGATGGGTTCAGATCTATCGAACTGGAAGATTTTCTTGCTTTCTCTGGCATTTATTAGCTTCAAATTTTAGTGTCTGCTGGTTGCCACAGAAATTATCAGTATTTAATAAGTGTGAAAAGGATATTACTACAGTGTAAATAAAAGCCATCCAGAGTAAATACCAAAAACATACAAAAATATAAATGGAAGCATACGCAAATCTCTGCAAATAATAATGCAGATCTGTTCTCCATATTTGAAAATGTGTGTACTGTAACAAGAAGTATCTAAAGTCCAAGGTTTCTCACACGCAGTATCAGGAAAACTCAACGACTCTTAAGTGGTGGGTTTTTTCATACTTTCTTTTCCTACCATTAATTAGAAGCTTTTCAAATGCTTGATTTTGCTTTACCTGCAGGAGTGATTCTGACATCATGTCAGCTGTTATAGAAAGACTGTAACACAAAAAAAGATTATGACTTAAAGAAGAGACAGCACCAAATAAGCTCCTTATCTGTTTTGTGATTGCACAAATGTCCTTGAGCAAACTTTTGAGAGTTTTCCTTAGAAAAACTCTACTGGTGTATTCAATGGGTTTTCTTTTATCTAAGGGATTTAATTGTATGTCAGCAGAGTTATTTGGAAGAATTTTGGTGCCACTATAAAAATTTTTATCTAACCACTTTTAATGACTTTTTAGAAGATTAAAATGATACAGGTTTTAAGATAGAGTGCAGCATGAAGTTGAAAACGTTGGCTTTGCTTTCACACTTGATGAAACCTAACAAAACTGTAACAATCAATAAATTTTACACAATTTTCCTCAGCAGCAGTATGTTCTTGCCTTTGCAGTCGCACAGTGTAAATATATAGATGTGAAAGCTGTGTGAGAAGAGGTGTTTAAGTCACGAAGAGCAAGTATCATGACAGCATTATCATAAGCACATTGTCAGCCCTTATTTTAAAAATCAGCCAGTAACTTTAATTGGATTTCGACGACAAGGATTGACTAAATGTGTTATACATGTTATTTTAAGAGCATTTACTTTCTGAATTTTGATATTGTGCAGCAAAATTGGCTACTGTTTTACATTGGGCCTGGATAGAAGAGTTTAATGACTAAATGACTGCCTTCTGTTTTTTGGAAGCACCTGCTTGTATAGACTCCCTTCAGCAAGAGGCATTAATCTGAACACTACATCTTATTTAAAAAAAAAAAAAACAAACAACCAAACATATATATATATATATTCAGCAGGAAGAACATAATAATGGATCCATGGAGAAACTACTAAATGACCATTTTACATAATAAATGTATATTCATAAGTCTTTCCTAACCTGATTTTTTTGTTCTGCTCAAATACTCGTCTTATCCTCTTTTGTAATGTTTGTGGGTTTTGCCATCCCAAGAATTTGCCTTGGGCAAGACCTTATTCCGAGTGGCATTGCTGTAACTGTATTTGGGCCAAAAAAAGATACAAAATACTATATTCTTGTCACCCACTGCTGTTAGATTTTATGTCTGGAAAGGAAAAAATATCAAATAGAGCAATGCACATAAGATTTATAGTGCAGTGTCTGTTTATTTTCTCCATCCCTTGCGTTACATTTTAATATATTGAATTAGTATTGGATAGTAGAAGACTGCATGATTTGAGATTTGATATCAAATATTGAATTTTATTTACATGTGACTGCATCCAGCTATTAACATGTCTGAGTAGGTTGCATCAGTTTTAAAACACCTTATTCATTTTACCTTGTGCAGGTTAGGAACAGTTTTTAGGGATTTCTGCATGCTTTACTTAGCTAGCACTAGCGTCAGCTGGTAAAAATATGAATAACCAGATTCTGCATACTTCTATTTTAACACAAAGCCAAAGAAAATGCACAGAGACCATAAAGATTATCTAAAGACTGCTACCATAAGGGAAGTTTGCTTTTGTTTGAAAACTTTTAAAAGGACATTAGCGTTTTTTCTCTCATGCTTTTCCTTTCATAATATGCCCAGCATACATAGACACCATAGAGAAGTATATTACGGTATTTAACAGCATTGAGGAAGAGTTTATATATACAAAATGGAGTTATATATATTATACCTATGTAGTTCACACAGCCTATATTTGTCCTGCTTGCAAGGAACACAGTTAGCTTTTCAACAGATTTTTGTAGTAAAACTGTTGTTAAATAAATAGGTATAGGTTTCAAAAATAGAACCATTTTAATTTACCTTTCAAATAAGAAAATACTGTTGCTGAAGGGAGTGCATAGCTCTGCTGAAAGGACAGCTTTGTCTTTGGAAGCAGATCATCTGATACTGAGCTCCTGGAAGTGTTCCAGGTTGAAAATCTCTTAATCTCTGATAACCGAAAAAAAAAATTAATCATGAAACAGAGTTATCTTACACAACTGATGCAGACTTGAATCCTTAGAAATCCTGAGACGGTAGTTCTGAATTAGTGTTTCTCAGAAGCATGCACAAAGGACTGGTTTGTGTAAGTTATTCTCTCCAAGTTTATCATGCCAGCCCTCAGCTACTCTGTTCTGTCTCCTTTAGGGGCAGGTCCAAGACTGCCCTGGTAGTAGGCATGCAAAAAAGTAATTGTTTGCCTGACTATAACGTGTTCTCATTCTTCCCATTGTCAAAGACTTTCTAAATACTTGGGCAACTATCACTATATGCACTGTGCATTTATTCAGGCTGCTATTTGCACGCATATACATATATTGTCAGCCAAAGCAAAGCTACAAAACCTGCACATAAGCTAAGGAATCTGTCTGCTGCACTTGAATACTAACTGAACATGAGCTAAGCTCAAACTCAAATTCCACAGAAAGGAAAGCTATTCAATAAAGGCAACAAAATATACTTTATCAAAGTTTTACATTCTGCGAAATTTTCTGTAAATAGAGTAATTTTTGTTCTCAAATGTGGGGGGCCTGGCTGAGTTAATACCTTGTGAAGTTTCATCTTCCCTCCATCTTATAGCTCACCTCAGATGGTTATACTTCCTGTAGCATTGTGTTCTTCATGAAATTAAGAAAAACTCTAGAAAGGATTGTGTTAGGAAATATTGGCTCTAAAATGGCTGCAAAATCAAATCTTCACTGTGAAATGGTTCTAAAAGAGAGAAAGGATTATATATTATCTGCAACAGTTTGAGGAGGCTTGAGTAAAAGCTTATATTTTAGGGAAATATATTTATAAAATCAAGGCCATTGTAATTCTTAACTCATATTGACTCTGTTCTGTTGCTGTGTGTCTCGTTTGTTTGTTTGTTTGTTTGTTTATTTATATGTTTAATTGCAGAGTTCTATTTTGGAAAAAAAAGGCAAAAATAACTCATAATTTTTTGCTAGCATTTCTATTCTGTTCATTTGTAATAAAATGGCTTCTTTTCACTCAGGCCTCAGGATATTTAATGAAAGTACTTCTGGTAACTCTCTCTCTATGTCCATCTAATATGAGTGGCAGGAAGACTGTCATCCAAACACTTGGATATAAGTGACAGCTGTGCATCACTGTGAGCTGATGCACCCCATCAGTCTAGCAGAATATGGCATTTGGCAACCAGCGTTTCCAGGTATATTCACAGCAGTAACTTCTACTCTCTGTTACTCCAAACAGATACAAGGGCTTACCTGAAGGCAGAGAAAATTCCTCAGTTATCAAGAAACTTGACATAGCAAGGACATAAAAGCTGAGAAAGTGAAGATTTTTTCCTCTCTCAATCACAAGCTGAGCAACTGGCTTATGCCCTGGTCCCCCTGACAAAGTGCCTCTGGCTATGATGGTATTTCTGCTACATCTTTTCAAGGCTCTCTGTGACACTGCTATGTAATAACCACTGGAAACAGATATTAACCTTCCCCACATCTTTAAAACTGGTAGACCAAAACATCCTATTTGAGACTCCTACTGATTCTAATCAAAGTCAGGGCTTTCTTAGAATTTTGCTCTTAAAAGGTGACTGAAATTTGGAGCGTGCTGTTTTTGCGATGCAAGATGCCAAGATATTCCGATCAGCAAAGGTAATTTCAAAATTATTATTTTTATTATTATGATTATTTAAAACTATGCTACTAACAGCAAAAATAAGTAATTTTTTTTCTTTATTTATGCTTGAAAGTGTCTGATCAAAATTATACATCAGCAGGTGTGTACTTTGTCACTCAAATAATCAAGAAAAATACAATGATATTAAACTTAGGCACATGCATATTTAACCAGTGAGAATTATTAATTTTCATTTTGAGTTCTGAGCATATTATGAATAGGACCTGTATTACAGGCGGACAGTCACCTCATATTTAAATATTATTTAATTACTGAAGAATATTAAGTGAAAACCTTCCTAATTCAGTGCATTTGTCAGTAAAAATACTAATCTATGACTTTTAATTTAATTGACTTGTCAGCAGCAATATGTCAAATCATCAATACATGTGAGACACTGCCATATTTAGGTTATTTTTGCTGATTGGTCCAACATTTTATGTTAAGGAATACACAAGTAAATTAAATTTCAGAAGGACATGAATGTTTTTATGCCTTCTCCTACCTCTCCAAGTACATTTTAGGCTTCACTTGAAATGATTATTATTTGCATCTCAAAAATAATTTCATTTTATAAAGAAACACAGAAATTAAATCAATTTGTAAACTAAACAAGGAAGCTTCAGAATTTGTTATATACTGATGAATATTAAAAAAAATCATATAACTATACAACTGACCCTGATGTTCTAACATCAGATTCTCACTGCTGGATACACTGGAAAGTCCAAACAACAAGAGTTAGATAATGAGTAAAAGATGTAGTTCTTCTGAAATCAAATAGCTTTTCAGATGTCTGAAAATATCTGCAATAGTTAATCAAAATGTAACTACAGTGTGCTCTGATTATACAGCCTATATCACATACTTTATCCTTAACAAGTTCTGCTGATGAGTAATGTTCAATATGCAAAATTTATTTTTCATTACACCATTTGTAGGATTGAATATGAAAACATGTAGTTACATCCCTGTTCATATCATACAAGCAAAAATACATAACTTATTTATATTAAAAGTAACAAAATATAGAATATCTTCTTGTGTTATCTCTCAACAAGAAAAAAAGGAGATAATTTATAAGTAACTTCTGAAACAACGAAAGTTGACAGATAATTGCCAATCCAAATCTCTAGAAATGGCAGAGTTTACCAATCTGCATTAGTTAATGGGAGGTGCAATATGGTTTAGAGCTTTGTGCACAGGGTCCTTAGCCATGCACTTGCAATTAAAAGGATTGCAGGGGATTGGAACTGGACAAGAAAGAACAGTATTTCTCTACTTCACTATGCACAAAATTAGGTGCATAAATGGAATTTTTTGAACTGTTTTGTAACACAGCTAAAATGTGTTATTGTTGGGTTTTTGTTTTAAATTTGGACATGCCTGAAGTTAATAAAAACAATAATTGCTTATTACTCTGCTCAGGGTTTAAGATTGTCGTATTGAAACAACATTTTAAAATTTTTGTTTTGTGAAGGTAATAGTACAATTACTTCTGCTATTATGACTGGTGAAAAAGCAGCAGATAGTCCTTATCGCCAGCAATTTAGCAGCAATATGTGACTCGTTCAGATTTAAGAGAGGCTTCTCTATGGTACTTCACTGGCCTGGCACACACCACAGCTGCAGCAGTCTGGATAATAATTTTGTTCTCCATTACAAACAAGAGTAGAAACCTGGAGAGACAGAGTTTACTTCCTTATTACTGTGATGATAGTAATGCCAGGTTGGTTCTCTCTCTATTTCAGTTTTCTAAATGATGTATTTCCCACCGTGGGCCACTAACACAATATATCAGTATAGATAAGACATCTGTCATAGTGACCATGGGAAACATATTTAGCTGGAAAACCCCCAGGTAAGACTATTTGCTTGCATTAATATCTTTGGATCTCAATTATAGTGAGAGAACTTACATTAGTCTTTCTAATTTCCATTAAATTCAAAAATTTCTCCATGTGAAATAAAATATCAATTAACAGTGTTTACAAAATAAATTGATGTATATTCTTTTTTTACTTTATCTCATGTCTTTTCACCATGTCATGTTGTGACTGTAGGAGGAAAAGCCAAAATGTGCTTCCCCAAAGAGATATCTGGCACAATACCCCTTCATTTTAAAAACAAAAATTAGACTTCATACTTGATGTAGAAACTCAGTCTAATGTGATGGCTGGTCATGCCCATCACTGGGAGAATTATATCTATTTTTGCCACACTGAGTGCTATAAAATGGGAAACATAGTATTCATTATTGTGGATTTGTTTTATTAAATAAAGAACTTAATATTGGTATTTCTTTTTAGAATGAACAGTAACAAAGATCTTTAATGCTGTTTCCAGTCGTGTGGAGAGGGTCTGGGAGGAGACCTCAGGGGTACAGTTTTCACACAGCAAATTCAAGAGCCAGAAGATGGTTTGGCAGCTGACCTTCTCCATGATCAGCAGGAAATGAATGTACCAACCTTGCAGCTGCTTGGCACAGGTCAGCTGGCCGTTTTTCCTCCTTTGTAGGAGATTTGCAGCCTTCCAAATCCCCCTCTTTTCATGCTAGCACCTCCTCTGTGCCTGAACGCTTCCACACATGGCAGCTCTGCCCTGGAGGAAGAGCAGCAATGTGTGCTGGGGCAGGTGCCCGAGCTCATTGCCCACCTGGCGGGGAGCAGGCAGGCTCCTGGATGGACATGAAGGGGCTCTTGCAGAGCACATCTGGTTGTCCCTGTATTCTCACAGATCCCTCTGTTACCTATTATGTCTCTTTAAATTTAAAGGCACTGGCTTCAGAGAGAATTATTAATAGGAAATGGGGTGAGTACCTACTGATTTGTATGAATAGAGGTTTGGACTAGAGACGGCCAAGATTTTTGCAATCCTGTAAATATCTGAATGAAGATGTCAATAGAAGTGAAAGAAATGAGGTCACAACACCATTCCTTCAGGTCTCCACCATGGCAACACCCCTTAGTCAAAAGGATTTTATTCCCAATCCAGAAATATAGGATAGATAATGTATTATTCCAAGACAAATTAGGCTTTCCCAGCACAGGAATACTGGCATTTGTGAACAAAGTAAAAAATTATGTCATCACTTGAAGTCAACTGCAGGTGTCTGGCACTCAAATAAAATATTCTCCTTGCGTAGCTCAACCCACTGGCTGTCTCAACTAACAAATCAGATAAAAAATGGGGGTCGTGGCCTTGGAGTGAGGCAGCAAAGCTCCACTAAGCCAATTTAGACCATCTGAGGCTAGCATTCTGTGAAGCTGAAATTGTTCACTTGATTAATGGACCAACTGTCTGGCTCTCACCTCACCTGGACTGCAACCAGAGTCTCTTTTGTAGTCAAATGCCAGCATGAAGTCCACAGCCACGAGTGTCAGTAATTTAACATGTAATGAGCTGAGGAACAGTACCATGATTTTTGCTACCTTGATATCTGACCTAACTGTGCAATTCAATGCAAGGCTTGTTTTCTGAGTTTTAAATAATATAGAAACACTAGCCTGAGGAGAAGGAAGTGTAAAGGCTGAGTAATCTGTTAGCAGCATCTGTGTTTGGACCACTGACACAAAATAGAGAAGCAAAATAATGATGCTGTTTCAATATCAAGTGCAACCCTCTGATTGAATGGGGAAGCAAGGGAGATAAAAGGTTATTATCCAATGGTGTACACTTTTAAATTAATGTGACTAAAATTTCCACTGCAGTGTATAAAGGAATTTACTTTCACTCAGATAATTTTTTATAATAATGTTTTTCTAGATAGCTAGTTTTTATGTGATAGTACAAATTTTTGTACCCAGACTTCCTCCTGGTACACACCAGTGCTACTATTTATTCAGTAGTTTAAATAGATTACAGGTGTTTTTACTTTTCATTCATGTAATTATTAAATATTTAAATATATATCTGATGAATTCCACTTATGAATAGAAACATCATAAAAGGGATCTATTTCTAAGCAACATCATCGTACCCAAGCACAAGGAGACACTTTTTGTTTGACTTAATTATTTTGTAGACATCCATGGAATTTGTCATGAGCTTCAGACAATATCACTGTACATGAATTCAAACCAAATTGTCACCAGGACTGAAAGTGAAGATTATATAGCTTTTTAGCATCTCTTTTATTTGGGAACCTAGAATTTGTTCCAGCTCCAAGGTTCTATAAAGGAGTTGCTTCTATCCTCAGTTACTCACCTGGCATCATTCTGTCTCAGTAATAGTAAAAGTGTATTCTAAAAGATGGTTTGAACTGGCAGAATTACTTTGATAGGTGTGCATTACTTGCATTTGCTGAGTCTGAATGATCCAACACCTCCAGAAGAACAAGTAGCCTCAGGAACAATTTGGTGCTGCGTAGGGGCAGATCAGTCCAGGTTAATCAGCTTAGTGGATGTCTCACTGTATGACTGAGGAAGATTTTGGGTCTATTATGAAAATGACTTTGTTGTAAAGTGCCTCATTTGAGCCTTTTTATTAGAATATTTTGAATTCATTTTAGGGTAGTGACGCAGACCAAAAATATGAAAAAAATCTGATTAGATGTTACACAACTCAGCTTACAAAAGTGAAGGAGATATCAACTATGTCCTACTACTATCCTCTATATCCTCCTTTAAATTTTTCCTAAAGTCATAGATATTTCCTATAGTAATAAATATTATCAAATATTTCTTTTGCTTTCATATAGAAAAAAAAAAACATTTCTTGACATAACATTGGGAGTTTGTCTGAAGCCAGTTACAAGTGTGCACATCACAGATAACCAGCTGGAACATTTCAGGATCCTTTGTGAAATACAGATGCTACCAGTGGCCAAAATTTTCGCAAAGTTGGAATTGTTCCTACCTTTTAAATTCTGTTTATTTCTGTGATTAAAATCTGGTGTACGCGTTGCATATACACATATGCACAGCCAGCCACATGGACCAAAACAGACAGAAAGCACAGCACTCATACCGGCCCAGCACCAAAACGTCCATCTTGCTTTCCTCTCTGTCTGACCAGGCTAAAGGTCTGTTGTTGGGATATCTATAAACACACACATGTTAAGTGTAGTTGCCTCCAGCACAGGGCTCAAACACTGCAGCAAGCTGTGGAGAAGTTACACCTGCATCCCAGGCTCCCCAGCTGCTGGCAACTGGGCTTATGAGCCCCTGAGATCACAGCCAGGTCCAGGTGCTGGTACAGAACCATCTCTCAAATGCACACGCACGCTGCTCTCTGTTGATGCCCAGGTCCCGTGGTCTCACTGGCAGATGGCCTGGACATCCTGGTCTCTCCAGCAGCCAGTTTCTTTGCTTGCAGCGTTCCTAGAGACCTGTCCATAAACACCCATGGTTCCCAGACCACCTGTTTGCTGGCTGGTCCAGCTTGGTACTCCCTGCGATCACACCCTGACCTGCAGCCCACTCATAGGTGACCTGTCCCTCTCGTCACCATAGCTCTGGTTTTCCCGTGTTTGTTTCTCCCCAGCACACTGTGATCCCTCTGTTTCCCCACCTTTGGGTTCTCCCCTAAGCATCCCCTCACAGGACTTGTGCCACCCCCAAGTGCCTGCACCCCATAATAGCTGTAGAAGCCCTGTAAGAGGAGTCACCCCTCTCAATCTGAAAACTTCGCTGAAGGGGCCTAGTGGTGGTGGGAATGGGGGGACAGCCAGTGCTGATGGCCATGGGAAGACCTGGGACAGGATATTTATTTGGATTCCTCCATCTTCTCACGCTAATCTTCTCCACTAATCTTCTTTTTGAAGCTTAATATTTCTATCAGGCCGGCATACAGCCTTACCATTTTAAGTAATGACCTAAAATTCACTAAGAATTCAGAAATTTAAGTACACTTAATAGAACTTCTTGCATTTTCTAACCACACAGTCTAGCACAAGGTACAAAAACACGTGTCTTCAGGTAAGCAATCCATGTTAAGTTCACTAGTGTCTTAAAACGGTTGTAATGGTTTAGGAATGGTATTCGTCAATTTAGTACCTCCATTAAAAACACCATGAACACTTCTTTAATTTATTGTGCAGTTTCTTCCATGTTAGTCAAGTTAAATTAAAGCTGGTTTAGAAAAAATGTATTCAGTTGTCAGCTTTAAATTTGCAACATTGTTTCTCTCCTTGTTCTCCCGCTGTTAAAGATTTATAAAATATTAATAAATTAATTTGCACACAGTGTGTATTTATTTATGAGTTTGAGATTTGGGAATAAGTGGCTGAGATTCTCTTTGTTTTCCCATAGGGCCTGAGTATTTAGCTTTAGTCAAGCTATTCCCCAAATCAAGCAGTCATCCAGCAGTTATTTTTCAAAAAAGAAAACTTACCTTCTCAGATAATAATCCAATTTCAGCAGCTGGGGCAGATAGAGAAGTATAAATCTCTGCAAAATCAAATACTGAATAAAATCAGAAGAGCTGAAAACCCTGTTCTAACTCAATAATCAAAATCTGACTCACGGGAATTTCTTAAAATAAAATTTTCCATGCTAGTTTCACTGAAGAAAGACGTTTCATTCTTGCTTTCACTCACACTATTGTATTCTACCACAACAAGGCAAGAAACTGCATCCCATTTTCAAGGAACTCTAGCGATATTTAAGGTGTTCAGAGTCCAATTTACTGGCACCTGCTCAGACAACTAGAGTGATGACAGACTTGAATGATGACTCTTTTTCCTCATCCACATCTGATGGGAATATCTGATGGAAGAAAGGACGACTTTTATGACATCAAAATAATGAAAAAATATGAACTCTGACAAGTAGTCTAATACTATTTTTGTAACCAGGTAAAATCACATTCCTTACACAGTATTCTTATTTGATTCACAGATAACAACACGGTACTATATAGCCCTGCAAAACCTCAGCCCCAGAGGGGATGCTCTTGCCTCTCAAAACCTCTGCCTACCTGGATGTGCTACTTGTGTGGACCTGCAGCGGATGAAAAGCTCCCAGAACTAGTGAAAAAAAATCTGAACCCAAGAATTCACGTTAGAGAGAAATGCAGTTACCAGCTTGGGAAGTTATGTAAATCCTGTATTACTTAGTTATCTCCAGAATTTCACTCATACATTTCGTGAAATATCTACTGCTAATTTTTTTTTAATTAGAATACTGAACTAAAAGTGCCAGGCTGTTACTTGGAAATAAGATGAACATGCATTACAACCTTATTGTTTAATATGCCAGCTAAATGAAAAGGAGTCTTTTCTGCTGCTCGAGTATTTAATACAGAGATCTGAAGAGACACCTCAGATTACTCAAACCTCTTTACTTTTACAAATTAGCCATATTTTTTTCAGTCTTTCATGCAAGTGTTGATCTATTGTACAGTGTGATAATTAATGATTAAAAACACCCCTGTCAATGAGGGAAAAATCTGCTTTGCTTAGTATATTATTCTTTCATCTTTATCTGTTGATCTCAGTTGATCTCAATCACCATGAATGACTGAATTCTACTTGCAAATATAGGGACATTAATTCTTTTAGGATGGCAAATATACTCACAGCCTTGTAGTTTCATTAGGAAAGAAAGAGGTCCTTCTGATTAAAATTGTAAAGCCCATTTTTGCTTAAAACTTCAAAGAAAGGAGACCCAGACAATCAGGGCTTTTGCATCTAAGATTACTACCAAAAATTTATCTTGAGAAGCTACAGAAACCCTTTCTCATCCAAACTCCCACCGTACACTTATATGCAAACACACAAAACCTAAAAGTTTTTCATCCAAACATTCCCGAGACCAAAATTAAAAATCAACGGTCAATAAGTAGACACCAGTGATGAGGTATTTGAGTGGAATCCATAAGACCTATTGAACAAAGGGATGGCTCATGAATTTCAGGAATGATAAAGATGAAATGATACTCGTAAGGGAAAGAGGGTTCTGACACTGCATACAGATACTGGGCTCTGATCAGGCCACTGCAATACAGACTGGTACCTTGGATTATCCCAAAAATTTTGGTGGACGCACCAGACCTCTAGCGCTACCAAAAGTTTATACAGACAGGAATGGCGAACAAAACAGAAAGTTTTATTTTATGCAGACAGAAAAGGTGAACAAATCAGACAACGTTAAGCTACCTCCATGACAGCAAGTGCCAAAAGCAAATAAATTTAACTACAGACTACAAAAAGTAAAAAGCTATTCCTGTTTAAAGTGTGGCAAAAATGAGAATAGGAGCAGACCTATGAATTCCTATGCATTTCAACTCAGTGTTGCCAGTTTTCAAATGGATGATTTGGTTAGCATATCAAAATCATAACACGTGCATACTCACTTTAAATTGTCAAGGCTAAACAACCCTGCCATTTTGTACAACATTATTTTTCAGTGTGAACCATCTGTTCAGCTGAAATGCAGCTTACAAAATTTATTTCAGTAAAATAAGAAATAAATCTGTTTTTCAAACTTTACTATCCAGTTGAAAATCATTACAATGATGTCTCTGTAAAGTTAACCACATTTTATGAATGAAATTAGATTTACGCATCATGTAGCACTAGAACGGTTTCATCCTTCTTTCTCTTGCGGCACTTCAAAAGATAGAGGGGTGAGCTCCTCTAATATATATCTAGTTACAAGCTTCTAAAGATCTCTTTGGCTGAAGGTCAGAGGCAAGTTTCATTACATAAAAGCTAGCTTATTTATCTCCAAAGTTTGCTTCATGAAGCAAATCAATAAAAACTTGGTAAACTCTTCAGTCATTTACATTTCAATACTGTACAGCACAAAGGCATTGCTTTACAATAATTGATCTTTCTGTATTTTCCATGCTTTTCTATTTTATAACTGAATAGCCCTTTAACATGCAGCAGAGAATTGAATTATTGATAGTCTGAGGCTACATGAACAATGTATAATAATATGCAAATTTTTCTGTCCTCTTGAATTTTGTTTGATAAAAAAGCAGATTTCCATATCAGTTTTCAGCTTTGCTAGCATTTGGCTTTGTGTGACTTTAATGGAATCATGCAATTATCAAAAAAGACAAAACTGCAGGTTCACTTTCACTGAATAGTTTTGGATACTGTGCTTAAGGTACCCTGTCTACGTGTGTATAGCTCACTCCAATACTTCCAAGTAAACATCCTCAATGCTTCCTACTCTGTCTCCCTGGCAACATCTCCTCTACTCTGCCCTTGCTAAAGTCATTGCTGATTTCTTTCTTTTTCTCTGTTGGATTCTACCTAAGAAAAAAAATGTAGCAACAGTGATGAGGTTTGGGTCATTAAGCAAGACATAGTTAATAATGCCTTTAACAAATTAGATTTTCATATAGGGGATTTCTAGTAAAAATAGGAGCTTAAAAAGAGGCATTTCACTATTTTTTTAATGCAAACTTCTTATAATACTAATTTCTTCCCAATTAGTCTTTGTAAGTTTTCTTTCAGGGGCAAAAGCTATTTTCCAGCTCTAGTAAAACCCATTCAAAGCACACTGCTTTATGAAGTCTCATGTAGAAATGACCAGGTCTTTAGTCTGAAGATGTTAATCTAGCAATTTAATAGTTTACTGCTAGTTAATTTTGTCATTTAAAATATAATCTTCAGATTTATTTTTTTTTCATATTGAATTTTGTTCAAGGATCAGCTGGAGACAGAAAATGCTCCATTCAGTGTAGACAAAATAATAAATCCATCATGGAAGAGTATAGAACATCTTACATGATTTCATCAAGCCTTTCTTCCAGACCTAAATTGATGCAATTTCCTTCAAATTAAGTAATAAAAATTTCTCAAATTAAATACACAGGTTGCACAAATACCTCTTGTTTAAAGAAAAATGGATTGCAGAGGCATTTTATGATGTGTCGTCAGATAGCTTAACAAGATACTACTATCTTCTGACAAAGATAAACATGCAAGGCACAACTGATAAACGCAAAACATATTAACACAAGGATTTATATACACCTGTGTTACCAGTGAATTTACTTCAGGATCAACTCAGAAAATATTGCTTATGGTTCAGTGATGTTAGCATGGGAGCAGATAAGATTCCTATGCACAGAGGAGTTTGAGGACAACTCACAGAAAGCACCTAATCCCAAAGACCGTTATCAAATATCTTCATTAAATTAAGCACATTTTAAATGTTTCCCTTAAAAATTTGGCCATCAGTAAATTCTTTTAGAGGCTACGCCTTTTTTTTGTTGGTTGGTTGGTTGGTTGGTTGGTTGGTTGGTTGGTTGGTTGGTTGGTTGGTTTGGGTTTTTTTGTGTTTGTTTGTTTGTTTGGTTTCTATTTGCTTTGTATGGTTTGTTTTAATTTGTTTGCTGGTTTGGGGTTTTTTATGCTTTTTTCTTTCTTTTAGCTGAGGTTTTTTGAGAAAAATGAAGCTATCAAAAATTGTTTACCCCCAATATTTAAGGTAGATAAATACTCTGTAGTGTGAAAATTAGGATACTCATCTGGATTAGTAATCATCTGGATGTCCCTGGTGAATTGATGAGAAAAGATGGAATAGGTGTCTTTTCTTCTGCCAAAGAAGACTGAAAAATATCTTGAGCTGATATTCCTACTAGTACTACTACTACAAAATATTTTCATGGAAATATTTCTGTTTAACAAACCCTAGTTTTCTGACAGTATACTGAAAATTACATCACTGAAATAATTCCTAACCCTGTCTAGTTGCAAATTTTAATATATATTCTGCTTAAGGATAAAGACAGTGATACCCCAGAGAAAGCTGCTCTGAAATAGCAGAAATACCTTGTACTTACTATTTTCCCCTAGTTTATTTTTAAAATTACAGTAGCAATTGAAATTGCTGGTCTACAATATCAGTAGCAAATTGCATGAGATTGGTATCTACTACAGTGATTTATAAGTAAGATTCCCCATGAGCTTAGCAACTATGACAGTTACTTGAAAATATGAATTGTTTACACTGCCCTGGCTGAACATATGTGCTGATCTGTCAGATTGCAGAGTATTATTTGACAAAAATGCCTTAATTTACTGTTGAGAGGAGGATCACAGTGTCATAAGGAAGAGATGACTGTGGACTACTCAGAGGCAAACAAACAACTGAATATCTTTATTGTGGAATTCACAGCACTCCTCGGGGTAGGAGCAAAGACTTTTTTTTCAGGTATGCTCTTCTGGCCTACTTTCACTGTGCAACTTCATGGTCTCTAAAGGAATATATGCTTTATTCCATCTTAGGCTTCATTGCCACAGAAGACCTGCTTTTGAATAAAATGCCCCAGAAACTGACTGTTAAGATGTATTTAAAGCAAGTATGCCTTCAATGTGTACTTCAAACACTTTCTTAAACAATAGCATTTATTCTTTCCCAATCCTCTTTGATATGTTTGTCATCAGTGTACTGTTCAACCAAAATCCCCCCTTCTTTTGGCTGAGCCTTTATGGATGTGCATTCCAGGTGCTACTGGACTTGTTACTGAACATTTGTCATCCCATCTAACTCAAAGTAGATTTAGTTGTGATCTTTATTGGAATACTTTCAGCTGAAAAATACAACATACACATTTTTCATATTTGTACAGCAGCATAATAAGCATAAAAAGGCTTATGTTTTTTATTTGATTAACTTGGTACCACCTTGACTTTATCTTTTTTTCATAAACCAAACAAGGGGAATTCTAGTCTTCTAGAAGTTAAGTCAGTAAGCTTGCTGATAGAATTATTCAAAAATTTAAAGATAAGTTATTGTCTGGACAAGCAGAATTCAAGTTCTGTGAGCGGATTTTGGTTGGTCCCTTAAGGGACTAGTTAATAGCTACCCTGTTTGTTAGTCCAAAGTTGGTTGCAAACTAACAAACCAGTCTGAACAGCTCCTGGACCTCTCTTGCGTTGAGGGTGCTCAATACTTAATATTCGGAGTCAAAAATATTGGACAGTCAATTAGGTGACTATAGAGATAAAAAAAAAATCAAACCAAAACCCCTCAAAAAATAAAACCAAAACCTCCTAATGAAACATATTTCCTACTAGAAAGACATTATGAGAATTAGAACTGTGCAGAATTTTTTTAAGCTGCTTTAAGGTTGCTGTGTGTGTGATGTTTCCAGCTATTTTTCTGAAAAATGGAAGCCAAGTATGTAAAAAATCTGAGCTGAATGAGTACAAAGTTTTTTGTTAATGCACATTCTTGGATATATTAGTACACCACTGATGCTTGTATTACATTTTATGCAATTTCTAACCTTTAAAGGGTAACAGAAGAGATTTATGTGATAAAACAGCAGGGTGCTTTAGTCCCATTGTTCTCTACATTCTGATGCTCTCACAAAAAGTAGGATAAAGCTTAAAGTTTACTATTGATTGAAGTTTCCTTTTGCCAGGCTCAAGAAGCAAAGGTGGTAGATAACGTCAGCAGCTACAGTGACTTTTGGCTCTGGGATGAGCTGTATCTTGACTTAAGGTGATTTGTATGGCTCCAGTTTGAAAATATCCGGGAGACATGGGACACTATTGTGAACCGATTTGAAGGGCTCTTTCACTGAGAATTTCTACTTTAAAATAGAGTAAACACAAGGTCATTTTTGATGTAGGAGTCTAGGGAAGCTGATGTGACCTTAATGAGGATTTTAGTAAAAAGCAAGACATGCTGAGCTCATGCTGGCTGGTTCCAAAACCAGGTTTAATCAAAATAGTAATCATTCTGCACAGTTTTAATTAAAAGTTGCACTGTTCTCTTAAGCTCTAGATAACAGTGTAATTACGTGAGTGGACAAAAATAAATATTAAGAACTACAAGCGAGTTATTCAACAGGCTGATTTAAATTATTACCTGCTAATAAAGGAAAAAATGTTGGCAAAGCTTATGGCACAACAACCAAAATTAAAAATTAAACATACCACAAAGTAAAAGAAGAGCATGTTTTTATAGCTGCAACACAATCTGTTCTGAGTTCACAATTCACAACAGGTATTTCCAATCATAATGAATTTCTTTTACGGTGAAGTGTCTGCAAGTATATCATATGCATAGGGAGAACTAAGGAGCAGCTCAACTTTAAGTACTGCATTGTCTACAAGTATTTACCTTCCACTTAATAATCAACAAGAAAAAAACAATTAAGATGTTTTCTTCTTGAGGGGATAATAAATAATCCTACTAAATGTGGTCAGGCACAGAAACAAATTATCTTTGAAGCCTCTAGAAATTCCTAGAACAACATATAAGCAAACAATTACACAGTGAAGGCTTGTAATAGGTCTTAAAGTGCTAAAATCAGCCGTTCAGTCACTTGCAAAGGGACTAAGCTTACTAGTGAGGCTTCAGGACATCACAAACTTCATCTCTAAGCTCTGCTCGGAATTTGTGATAGGAAATACAGAGCTTCTATAGGAGAGGGAAAGTAGCAGTTTTCAGAAAGGGAAAGTAAAATGAGAATCAGCATCAACGAGGTCTGGAGCACTGTCAGGTTTTTTCAAATGAGATTCAGCTTTAAAAAGAATGGGATCCACTGAACTGTGCAACCTGCAATTAAACGCCCAACATTTTTAACAATGCAAGAGAAGAAACTGATTTGGATTTTTGGGTACTCACTCAGACCATAATAATAATCAACAAATAACCTAAAATATGAATCTAGCTCCCAGTCAAGAAGAAAAAAAATACATTAGTGTTATGGAAGTGTCATTGGATGACACTATTATTTACTATTCTCTTCCAAATTCTTTCAATATAAAAGAAGGCAAATCTATGAAGACATGGAAACACATACAAAAAATGAGATTGCTGATGAAAGTGAGCATCTTTTCGGACAAATTTGGTACACAGTTGGGGATTTTGATATCTCTTTGACCTTCAGTAAAAGTCAAGTTTGAAGCAAAGTAGTTCCCTGAAAGATGCGACGAAATTCCTAAGAAAAGTCTTTTTACACAAATGCTGTCTTCTATTTCCACATACAAGGCAAAAAAGCATAAAGCCAAAAGGGTGCATGAGGGAAATACCAACTCATGGTCTCAGAGCCTCACTTTAGCTAGGCTGGATGTAATGGCACAAGTTCCCTTTCATCCTTTCATACTCTGCGCTGAGGCAGTTGTGGTTTGCAGAGCATGGGTTACTAAAGTGAAAAGGGCAGAGGAGTCACAGCACTTCACAGTGTAAGAATGACTTAAAATTACAGAGAAAAGGACAAGATGGCATCTTCTAGGGTAATGATGCAGAGTTAAGAAGACTGATAGCACAAAATGAAGTAGATTTGCTGCTAATCTATAGTATTGATAATTTTATTTTGTTCCCACAAAAAGCAAACCTATAATCTCATGTATGTCTCCTGACTCTGCTGTCATAGGGATCAAGCTATATTTCCTTAGGTCTATTTTCACATCTTTTTTTTTTTTTTTTTAACGTTAGCATTGTGGCTCTAAGGTAGAAAAAGGCCTAAATATATGTTTATTTTTCTTTGTATCCATTCTAAACTTGAAGTTAGACTCTGATTCCAGTCAATGCAGAATTGATTTTTATTTCTTTAAATAAAACATTAGAATTTACACTCACAGAGTGAAAAATGTTCGTTCTCATTCCCTTTACTGATATCTGCAGAGTTTCAGTCCTTCACATTTCATATCTGTCTCAGTTCTGACCTTCACTCATTCAAAACTTGTGAAATGTTTATCTGAAAATCATAGGTTTGAAATGTTGGATCTGTCATGTAGTAACCTTCTTCTGGATGAGGTGCAGCGTCATGCCATTGTTTTGAAATAAAACATCCTTCTCAATACTTTAACTCTCTTTTTCAAGAACAGTATGTTCCTCTATTAATCAAGAGTGACTACACAACATTTCAAATCCAATATTGTTTTTAGTATTCTATATTCTTGATAGTGACCAAAATTTGGTGGCACAGTGAGAGCTTCCAGTAGATCAGAAGTAGGACTGAATAACATAATTTCTACTTTATAACTTGACAGAACGACAGGGCAGTTGTCTACCACTTGGAATCTCTGCACATTTCTCCAGAGGTAGAAAGATGTCAGCAGATAATAGCAGGTATAGATTACTGACAGACAAAAATAAAATCTTTTTTATTTTTTTCTAATTTGAAAGCAGACAAGCAACATCATAGAATGCACATAAAAAGGTTTGCTAGAAAGCACATAAAAAGATGTGAAAGGTGCTAGAAAGTATTGGGAGCTTTGCAAGTTTTCTGTTTTGTCAAGTAATTTCTTTCTTTAAAGAATAATTGAGAAACCATGCTTCCAACAGCATAATACATTTCACAAATGAGGAATATCTGCTGAACCCCAAGACCTGTGCTGTAAGTTTTGGACTTGGGCTGCATCTGGTTATTGATCTCAGTCTTGCATGTAAGAAGACATGCTCCGCAGAGTTTCTTTTTACTGCCTCAGATATATATAGAGAGAGATAGATAGATAGATAGATAGATAGATAGATAGATAGCTAGCTATACATACACACACATATCTACACACATATATATATATACATACATATACATATATATACACACATACACATACATATATGTGTGTGTGTGATAGATTGTATATATTGTATGTATATATACACCGGGAATTTTACAGATTTGTGTATCAAATTAAACCAGTCACAAACCCCTTATTTACATCACACTGAGAAGTTTGACAAGATACAAACACCATAAAGTCCTTGATTTCTAGGTGTTCAGTGTAGTAGCATGAAAGATACCTTTGCAAAGGTCCATCTCCTGCATTTATTGACTTAAAACAGCATTAGAAAAATAATTAATCCTGCAGACATTCTGAAAGTATTAAAAGCTGTTACTTGCTGTTCTCAGTCCGTTCAAAGAGCCTTTTACATGAATTTGTGTTTGTACTGCTTCCATTGAAACAGTGTGTAAGCACCAACTTTAATCACAGCATCACAAAGCAGGAGCCCATTTAAAGTATGACTCGAAGAAAATATGTATACCTATAGACTGTTACATAATAGCTGAATTTAAAAAAATGTGTGTTTCATGGTTCGTATACAGCATGAAAGATGATAATTAGGTAATAAATAGCCATAAAACTTCCTGAGAAATAGGAAAACAATAGATTTAGTAACAGAAAATGTGATATCTCAAGTTTCCTTCAGTCAGTATCCCTGGTTCTTCTCTCAGTCGCTATTTACCAGAGGACAAACCATGCCAACAAGTTTAAGACTTATGGTATATCATTGGCCCTTTGTAAAGGTTATGGAAGTATTGTAGGGAAGATACACAATGACAGGTCAGTCACTGAGCCAGAAATATTGGACAGCAGCGATCTACTTGTGCTTGTTCTGGTTGCAGATGGAAATATCGAGTAGTAACACCCTGGTGGTTTCGTATTATCCTGTTGTGGAAGATCTATTATTAACATATGAACAGCAGTTTATTTATGTATATATAATTCTGTTAATTCTAGTTGCATAAGCTAATGGAAAGAGAAAACGGCAAGAAAAAAGAGATGCCCTCTCTCTGCACTGCCGATTATTCTTAAAATAATTTTTCTCGAGGACTTTTTTGTGCGTGACCAATTTCCAATGGGAGGTTCCTGATCTTTTTTTTTGGCATCAACTGAAGCTTGTACCTTGCTATGTCAGCTCTTCCTTCTCAGTAAAGCTCAGTTCTAAGACTTTCAAATATAAGGATGAAATACAATTAATTCTACAAGGTTTTACACCTGTTTTATATTTTATTATCTTATTTCACAATGAGATCATAATAAGGACCTGGAGGTATTTATTTGGTGAAGAGAAATATGATCCTGTTATAGAACCTATTTTTTAAGTGGCTGCGGAAATTCTGAAAGCTCAGTAAATTCAGATTCAAATAATGTTAAGGAGGAAAATAATCATTGGGTTAGGTTAAGCCTGTGCAGCACTAGCCAGTACAGTCTATCAAGTTACCTTCTGATTCCTAGTTATATTTTATCACATATTTCTTGCAATAAATGCCTAAAACACAGCAATAGGGAAATCTGCAAATTGCATTT
This sequence comes from Melanocharis versteri, assembly GCA_013397845.1. Classification (NCBI taxonomy): domain Eukaryota; kingdom Metazoa; phylum Chordata; class Aves; order Passeriformes; family Melanocharitidae; genus Melanocharis; species Melanocharis versteri. The sequence continues at coordinate 729,638 of VZTG01008964.1, forward strand.
AAATTATCAATGTGATGGTGCTAGAACTGAGACCTCATGGCAGCAAGTGTCGTGCTTGTTTTGGCTCCGCTGGATAGTCCAAATAAAAAGTCACCACCACACTATTAGTAGCTATTTTTCTCTTGATAAGCATTAACAGGGCATTGGGAGCTATAGTCTTAAAATATAAAGACTTTGTCCTTGTGGAGTTTCAGCCTAGAGTAGAAAAAGGAACCAGATTCAGAAAACTGGGGTGCTGCATTTTAGGCAGGACTCAATATATTTATGCATTTAATTAATTTTCTGTTTTGTTAAGCCTAACTTCAATAAAATTGCTTCATGTTCATGAAGCTTTTTTTTAATGCACTGGCATAGAAATTTCCATTTCAGTTAAAAGAGAAATCCAGGGTAACATTCACTGAGGTGGATGCAAGAAGACAGTAATTAGTGTGTATCAATGTTGGAGCAAATTTAAAATTCCACCAAGTTTTAATGAGGGCTTTGCCAACAACGTTATGTGGCGAGTCTACTGACTGGGTCATCCTTTAAAAACAACAGTACAAAATGCAAGTCCAGCTCCAAGACTCCAATCCCAGGATTTACATGTATCACCATTTTCTACCTTTATATTTCTTACCATTTACTCTATGTGTAAGAGATTATTTAGCCTTAATTACAGAAAAATATCCCGCAGTGACTTTGATGTCTTTTTAAGGATGATTACTGGTTGAGCTTATACTCTTTGAGCACTTTTCAAAAGGAAAGTTTAGTCTTGACTTTTACCTCTAAAATGCATCCTCACTGCAGTTCTTTAAAGTCTATCTGTGTGTGTGTAACAGACTTTTCTGTCTTTAGAAGTAGTAAATACCACTACTTAATGTCAAATAATTTAGAGATGAAGACAGCATCCTGAAAGAAATAATCTCCTAAAGCTGCTTCTCTCCTTTGACCAGACACAATAATGAAAACTCTCATTCCACTCAAGTGCCTTAAAGACAACATTCAAGAAAATGAAATTTTAAAATTCAGGTTAATTTGCCTCCCATAAATCAAACAACATGCTGATTCAGTAACATGGATGATTAAGTGCAAGTGCAAAAAATGAACAAATCATTTGTCAAAAAGAAGGTTTTAACCATTACAAAAATATAAAAATGTTGTAATACAATAGCTACAAAGTATTTCTAATTTTGAATGTTCCTGACGTAAGTGATTCATATATGGGAAGATGATTATTTCTGTTTAAATCTAGTGATCCTCTCCAAAAAATATCCTTATAAGATTAGTCCACCAAAACTGTGCTGAAAAAGTGCTAGTTAATGTCTCTTTTTTTATCTTAAACAAGTCACAGTCAGTCTTTCTACTTAGAAAAACTATATATTGAGAAAACAGATCTATCTCATAACTTGCTATGAGCTTAGTTTTAATCTGTATGCACCAAGGAGTAATTCTGTGTACCTCTATTATCAACAATATTTTCAGATACCCCACAATTAATACTGTGAGAAAGAGTCTCTCAGACAGAAATTGCTGCTACTAGAAGACCTCCGGCCTAGTATTCAGGACTAAGAGCTCCTTTGGGAAGACTCATCTAGGACAAATTTGGTGTTAGTTTAAATTGTCCCAGTGCCCACTGGATACACACATTAATAAGAGTTCCTCGAGTGTTGTTTACTTCCTGCAAATGAAGCACTAGCAGTTTTTGTACTAAGAATTTTTATTGAATTTTATAAATTAAACTAGAATAAGAAAATAAAATTGGTTTTAAGGTCTACAACCAAGTAATATGAAAAAGAAAATTATTATAATTTTCACTTCAATTATAAAATATTTCATGTGTTCCCTCATGTTCAGTAGTTTTTAAAATAGAAGAAGTTTTTTAATAGATATGGGGAGGGGAGGTGTTGTGTGTTTGAAGGGGAGTATTTGCTAAAAAACCCAGTGGTCAGCAGTTATCCTTATTACCTTTCACTTAATTCTGAGATATTTCAGCCAAGGAGAGCTTAGATTGAAGTGTATGGCTATTTGGTACATTTAGTATTTTGCTTCTTTTTCTATTTGGTTCGATTCCATAGAATATTTCCCAAACAGATGCACTATTATTGCGCTCTTTATTTGTATGTTTTACTTTATTTATTTTTGTGATTAGATAAATGGCTAGCAAAAGGTCGTAAAATCAAATCTACTTGTACTTCCATGAATCCCATGCCATCAATCCTGCTTCCTAGAAATAGGAAAGGACAACAATGCAATGATACCTAAGCATGAGAGGCAAAAAGGATGAACTAAGAAATTCTCTATTCTGTTTGTTGCAGAGTTATATCCCACAGAAAGAGTAGACCTTTCTGAATACACAAAACATTTCTTTTTATGTATGTATGTTTTTTGGTGGAGATATCAAAATTATTTTTTGAACTGTGAATTAGAACTAATTACAAGGTCTTAGCATGATCACCTTAATAAAAAACCCCACTTACATTTATTACGTGGGGCAACTTCAGCACCATAGGAATGCATCAAATTGGAAAACCACATTTTTTTGAAATGATGTTAGGACCTTGTCAAGCCAGATCATTATAGCAGAATACTATATATACTGTTAATAATCAGTGTACTATATATACTGTTAATTATTATATATATCATTGCATATACACATCCATAGACTTTATATTAATTCATTTTGCTATAGTCCAAAACACAAACCACCTTATACAGAAAAAGAGAAATTCAGCCATACACTCTCTAGTTGAAAATATGCAAAGAGAAATAGGAAAAGCTCCTCCACACACCTGTTATGTAAAAGAGCAGACAATTGTTTACCACCAGGTTGCTTCAACAGATGTCTTTACTCAATTTTATGATAGCTCCTCTGCAGCCAGTATTAATTGTCACTCGGATATTGTGTCAATCTGAAATGAATTTGCATCTCATGTTCTTGAAATGCTCCCATATAATCTTAGGCAATTTATGCCTAATTTTGTGTAATAGACTCAGACCTGCCAATCCCAGTTTTTGGAGTTGATACTTAGGGGTAGTTCACCTGTTATGGTTTTTACTTCCAGAAGGGAAGCATAGTTTAAAAGTCTGGAATCTGAGTTTTCATATCCTTTGTGAAGTTCGTTGTGCTCCTCAGTTTTGAACACGCATTTTATCTTAACTTCATTATTCATTTCAAGGAGAAAGATATATTCTATGATCTTAATTCAATCTGCTGCTGATAGCCAAGCTATCTTACATAACCAACATTTGGAGCAATCTACTGAGATTTCTATTTTAGTCCGGAAGAATGACAGTCCCAAAGACATGCATATGGTACTTTTTGGTTCTTTCCTTCTCTGACGTCTGCTGTATTTCACATAGCTCATAGGCCCACAAAATGGATTCTGTAAGAAGGCAAGAATGGAAGAATCTGGTCAACTTAAGATCTCTGAGCTTATTCCAGATTTATACTTAGTGTTTGAAGTAGTCATTTAAAATTAATCCTTTTAATCTTTTTGCTTCAAATTTATTTTAAATCCAATAAACAAGCCAAACTCCAGTCCTTTCTTTCGCCAAACACGCTAACACTTTCCAGAGTTTCATGTCCCATCTGTTTTCCTGGACTACTGTGACACTATCTTTATTCTATTCACAGCAAAGGAAATATGTTAAGAGAGCGGTAACATTGTTTTCAAGAGATGCAGAGTAGAAGCAGCTTTGTTTACAGAAGTCTGGTGCAGAGAAACTTTGAGCAGCAGTAGGATAATCATCTCTATTTCTCCCTGACAGAATACTATGGAAGGTAACTTTAAAAATTATAATAAATATATTAATAATAAGATTATTATTATTATTATTATCATCATCATCATCATCATCATCATCATCATCATCATCATCATCATCATCATCATCACTGAAGACACTTATGGAAACAAAAAGGAATAACACAAGCAGTGTAAATCAGAGCTGGATCACTTACATTTCCATGTCCCAGAGTCCTCCTCTAAAGTCAGGAATAATCCTTCCACATTATACCAAACCTTCTAAAGAGCAAAAGGCAGTTGTGCTAGTTCCAGATAAACCAGTAGGATTTCTGTGGCCTTCAGCTGGAGTGGAGCCAGCAGTATACAAGGTTACCTGGTGTGACATGGAACTTGCCAAGATATTGAAACTTATTCAGACATTTTAAGGTAATGTCTGCAGAGCCTGTGACCTCTTTATTTATCTAAGATATAAGCTTATTTTAGATCAAGGAGAACAGCACTTATTTTCATCTGTGGTCTCTATTTTAGTGTCTATATGATTTATGGAATGATTTAAAATTGAGTAACTTTTGGCATAAACGGATTAAGAAGGTCTCTTGCCTTCTGAGCTGAGGCTCGTCATAATTCTCCTAGTCCTTTACTAGGTTTCTGATGCAAGGCTGCCTTTCTAGAAATATTCATTTATCACTTTGAATGATTTACAATTATTTGCTCTCCAGTAAACCAAGTTGGTCAAAATCTTCAGGATTTTCTTTAATATGCTTTGCTAAAAACGTTTCCTTCTATAGAAACTTTAATAGATTTTTTTTCTGTATGTGTTGCCAGTTTCAAAGAAGGTGACTTTTTTTAGGTATTAAACCCCCTCGCCTGTTATTTAGTAAAGTATCTCTCAAATTCAGTAAGAAAAAATGTAACACTTTCCACTGTTAGTACACAACCAGAAGTTACATGCATTGCTTTTTGAGAGCTGAGCAATATCCCTACTATATCTCTTTCTATCAACCCTGATTAAATAATTGTACATTAAGAAATCATATTACATAGCTCATCAGTGTAAACTAATGAAGATAAAGGACTGTAAGCGTCTACAGCTTCAGTATCTTCAATATATTTTTTCTCCTTGTTCCAAATTCTTTCGTGCTTTTTCACTTTAGTCAAAAAAAACAACACAGAAATGATCACAAATTATCACTTTATTTGGAAGTAAATTTGTTTATATTTTTTCCTCTCAATTATCTGCTATAAATCCTGATTTAATTTTATCAAAGTGACTTTAACGAAATAATTAAATAGAACAAATATAAAGTATAAAAGGACAAGTAGATTCCTAAATTTTTTGAAATGTAAATCTCCTCAAATGAGAAAGAAAAAATGAAAGCACAGCAAAATTTGTGCTAGATTCTTCTGCTGTTAGTATTTAGCCATATTTATTTTCAAAATCAAGCACGTAAATTTGGTTAGGTCAGTGCTGACATGCAGGAAATATTTTTTTTCATATCTTAGCAACACTGCACATAAAAACTCCAATATTACGATGCTGGTAATAATGGTGATTAATATATTCACAATAATAACAAAACAACGAAATGAGAACTTAGTATTGCAATTAAAATGCTTATTTTCCAAAACTTAATTTGTTTCTATGAATGTATGTAATATCCATTCCTTCTGTTCCTAAAAAGACTTCCACCATGTTTGATTACTTGTTCCTGTTCAACACAGTCCAGTTTGATTTATTTTAATTCAGGATAGACTGTATTATCCTGATATACTTTAGAATGGGAAAAAATAAATATTGGCTTTATTTTTCTGTTTTTAACACTTCCCAGTATGGTAATTCCACTTTAAAGCCTGTACCTTTATGCTAAGATATATGGTGCATTAAAATACCAAGAGAATGCTGTAAGGGCTCACAGGCCATTCTCACTTTCTTGGCAGATGATATATTCTCCTTCTATATTTGAAATAAGAGATTTCCATAGGAAGAGATACAGAGCTACTCTTTTAAAACTCCAGTTTTTGAGACTTTTGGAATAATGCTATAAATTCATCTCATTATTGCCATTTCTATTCCATTCCCACTGCTATATGCGGAAGGGTTGTGATACAAACAAGGTGTTTTATTCAACGAATCTTGATATATATCTTTTCTATTTTTCTGATTCCTCAAGTACCTCTTCTGAAATGTCTCACTTAATCACAAGTCCTAATTATGACTTTAAGATACGCAATCTATGAGACTCAGACATTTTAAATGAATGTAATTTAATAGAACACTTACTTTCTCATTAGCAGAGATAAATATGCATGATCATAAGTGTTTTGTATGCAGGTTATATACTCAAAATTTGTCCCTAGAGGCTGTCTTTAACGGAAGTTCTTTTTTTATCAGCAGTGTTAGAGATGAAAACAAGATATTAAGTTGACTTTTATCCTTTTTTTTGTCTTCTCAGTCTGTACCATATTTGACCAAAATGTTCTTGTTTATTTTATTTTTTTTCAGGTTTCAGCAAGACTGTGCTGCAACAGGTGGAAGTCTGTTAAGTAAAAAGGGAATAAAATACAGCCCTTTGGATTGATCTGTTCAGTTTTCCAATGTGGCTTTCTACAATGTCCACTACCACAGCAGATAATATGGATTTCTCATGATCGAGATATTATAATATGAGAAAAGAAATTAAACATCCATATTTGAGATCTTGCAGTTTCTATCTATGGCATGATTCTGCTCATTATCTGTTCTGTGTGGAAATGGCAGTTATTAGCTATCTTGTGCAATAAAGAACTAGGTAAGATATTTTAGCGAAGCAAACTTAGAGTCCCATGTAGTGGACTGGAAAAGAAGTACATAGAAAGACAATTTTTCCATCTAGTCCCTTAATGCTTTCTCCAGTATTGAAATGAAGCATGGATTAGAAGAGGCCGGCTCTTCTGGTGGCTTGTGTCCCCCACTTACCAGGGGATCTGGCGCAGTCATGGATTTATGAAAGGCAGGTCCTGTTTGGCTAAACCTATCTCCTTTCATCACCAGGTGATTTGATTTCTAGTCAGGAATACATAAGAAAGGTCAGTGAGAAAGAAGACTGAATTGCAAAGTCACTGTAAGAATAAAGCTAGCTTTGGAGCTCTCATGCTGAGTGTATCCTTAGTGCTTGCTGTTCATTCAAGCCCGAGATTTATTAAGAAATTTAAGTAGGGTTTTGGGGAATTTTTTTAATGGTATAGTTTGATACTATCTCCCAGTTCTTCCTTCTGTCTCATCCACTTATTTTCTTGTTCTTTGGAAGAAAAGACTGGTACTCAAAACTGACTGCTCCAGGTACACTTGGAAAATGATCAAGATGTTTGTTTATAACATCTTATAATGTACTTTCTATGGTAGCAGAAAAATGATTTGTAAATTACCATCCAGTAATTATGATATTTTTCTTTCTCCCTTGCTGAATGATTCAAAAAATTTTCTTGAGAAATCAGAGCAGTAGAGAGGTGCCATTCCATATAAAGTAGCAATCATCAGTGTTCAATTTACAGTATTCAGCCTATTGAACAAGTAATATAAACATGTTTATATGCTAAATAGCCAACAATTCATCATTTTGGTTAGGGAAAAAACCCAGTGAATGCAGACCTTATTACATGTTCAGTAAAGTTAACTACACTTTTTCAAAGACTGAGATCTACTTTTAACAAACTATAAAATATTGAGCCTGTCAGTTGTCTCTCCAGCATCAGCTTCTGCCCTGGCACACTTCATACCCTTTCTTCCCTCCTTAATGTGGTCGTGAAAATCAAACTGATACGCTGCTAAGATGGACACTATTTAAGGAAAACAAAAACACAAAAAAACAAAATAAAACCAATCAACAAAACAAAACAAAATTTAAAAGGTAGAAAGAAAAAAACAGGAAATACTAAAAAGTCTGTCCGTATTATGACCAACTATAATGGGTTGGATAATTTGAAAATAAAGTCCAAAGTCCATGTTTCATGAATGTTAATCACAGAGAAATTTCCACTGACCTCAATCTCATCACTGTAGATAAATTCAGCCTTCATTATCCTTACAAGTCCACTGGGATAATCTAACAGCCAATGCCAAATCCATTGCCTTTGTTTGAACTGTGTGCACAATGGCCCTGCTGTACTTTAAGAATTATTCGCAAGCATAAGAACAGAAGAAGGAAAGAAAAAAAAGACAATAAAGGGGGCTTCCTGTCACTGAGAATAGATTTGCATTCAGGTAGGTTACAAAGAGTGGTAGTGACTGTGAGAATGCAATGTGGGGTGAAAAGCATTTTCACTTTGCATTTTACAAGGGTTCTTACCATCATATCAGTTCTTCTGAGGAAGAAAGGCAAATTTTTTTACAAGTCCCGGCACCTGAACATTTCTGATTGCTGCTTGCAACTTTCCACCTGCTGGACTTGACTTTTTCATTCCCAGTTAACTATGGATGTGCAAGTAGTGTCATTAGATGCTATTACTGGCACATTAAATTCACTAAAATACTGACCACACAGCCGAAAATGTTTTTTCAGGATTCAAAATTAAAGTGTTTGTGCAAAAATTTTCGTGTACTGCATGTTATTAAGCCATACTCTTGGGGCATGCACGTCACATTTGGTACATGTAACAACTCACGATAAAGTAACTGGGATATATGCAGAGAGAGGAGGTAGGAATAATAGGTCTTCAAGATTTGTCTTCGCATGGAAAACAGTTTCAGCTTCCTGTCAAAGTTTCTTCAAAATATATTTCAGTACAACATGTTTGACGAGATTAAAAAAGTCATATATTTATATATATATATGTGCAATTGTATTGATATTTTAAGTGTTGCATATATGTGTGTGTGTGTCTGCTCTGACATATTTTTATGTACAAGTCCTTGACGTATGATGACAAAAGGTAAAATTGTATGCCTGATCCTTCCTTAGTTTTAATTCCCAGTTTCTTAATAAATAATAAATAATTTTTACGTTGGGAAATTTTATCATCAGTACTGTATTAATTTACTTTTAGCTCTCCCATTGTTTTGTTTCTGTGACTTATTTGTTTTGTTCTAATTTATTGCTGTGAGCACCTGGGACGCCTCCCTTCCCTCCCCACCCCCGCCATTAAAAAAAAAAAAGACAGGAATGAATGTTTAATTCCAGAATATTAAAGTTTAACAGGCATTGGTTCTTCAAGACCACTAGTGATGAGGGAGATGGAATAGAAAATAAAACTGAAATATCCTCTGTGTTATTGCATAGTGAAATTTCACATTATTTTCACCTCTTACACTATTAAGAGTCTTGAAAACTGAAAAGCCCGTATGAAATAGGTATTTAGAAAGATTGCTTTACCTGTCTTTGGCAGAGAGTCACAATTTGCTTCTACTTTAGCACTTCACCTTCTGCTAAAGATAGATTTTATGCTAGAATTATTTTTTCTTTTGGAAAAAGGAAGTTTGATTAAAAATAATTTTAGAATATTCCATCTCAAACTAAGTGCCTTTTCCTTGAGAATCGCCTTACATTATTTTCGAAATACTTTATTTATTGTGAAGGAGAAAGAAAAAAGTGAATACTCGACTTTTCAAGGGCAATGGCTTGCTGAGTGAAATGTGTTTGGTCAGAAAATGGTGTATCACACGTAGGTCAGGGTGTAACTGGTAGCAAAGTGATCTTCTGCTGCACAAAGAAAAGCAAACTTGAACTGACTCATGGTGAGTCTCACACATCATCCATGTGCACACAAGCATTTATAAAAGGAACAGATATCATGATACAAGTGGATAAATCTGGTAAGGCATAAAATCACAGAAATCAGCTGTGGACGTGCAGTCCGAAGAATTTTCTCCTTCTCACAAACTCTGTAGGAAAACAAGATAAACTGGGACATTTTTCTTTCTCTCTAATCTTATGTTTTGCTAAGTGAAGCAGTAAGGCTTCAGCCAATCCCCCTGAGGGGTGGGATGACACTGTCCAATCACTATTATGTAAATATCTCTGTATAAAAGTTAGAATCAAAATAAAGTCTGTCACACTTCTACTTTCTAAGGCTTGGTGTGAGTCTGCTCTCTTTACAGCTGCGCACAACGACAATCAGCATTTGGCATCAAAGACCTTATTTGTTTTTTATAGTGACATCGTCCTCCTGCAAGTGAAACATATTAAAGTCTTCTTTTGCGAGGCTGTTAATAATTAATTCTACTACCTCTGGTAACAGCAGAAATTTAGGATATACTAATATGCCTCAGCCTTGCCAAGAGACCTGTGATGAACCAGAGCTAGTGGGATTAGTTATTTTTGCCAGTTTGTGTGTGGAAATATTAATATCAGAAAAAGACACATTTATGATGTCTGACGATATATCCTCAGATGCCCCAAGATTTGAACTCTGAGGTTCTGTCTTTTGGATCTCCTAGAACTTAAATTTAAAGTAAGTACATACTAAATGGTTGATGGCATTAATAATTATGCTTAGGTTTGTCAGGACGAGGAGAAAGAGAGGAGGAGTGTGAGAAAGGATTTTAGCATTTGTTTTAGTATAATTTGAAGCACATGCTCATAAATGCACTTTACTTCATTTTGATAACTGTATTCTTATTGAGTCAACCAATTGTAAAATTCAGCAAGCAGCTTGATACTTGTCAGACTCTTGGGACTTAACCTAGATTCACTAAGCTTTTGGTACATTAAAGACACAATCAGATATTTTTACAAAAAGTAGGCACAGGTGAAAAAGAAACACAGCTGCTACTGCCTCAAGGCTGTATTTATTGAGTCCAATCTTAAATTGTGTGACATCTCTGAACAAAATAAGATAAGTAGAAGTGATTTTAGATAAAGATCCCAGTGGCTAACTCACTTTAATTAAAGATATTTGAAAAGATAGAAGAATCAGGAACAAAGAAGAGAAAAGAAATGTGCTATGTGAATTATCAGGTAGTTGCTTCAAAGGTAAACATGTAAATTTCTCAAGTGGCCTGACCAAAGTCAAATAAAAAATTATTCAATGGATCTCATTTGAGTTCAATTTTATTACTTTTATGATTAAGGTTTGGCAAAACATGAAGTTTTTTCTGGACTTTTATTTGTAATTATTTTGATCTGAATTAAAGATATTTAAAAGTTTCCAAGATTACTCTTTAATGATTTTCAGACGAAACTATAACTCTATTTCCAACAACATCAACAAACAGCTTCTAAAACTAGTGTGTTTGTGCTTGTTTTCCTCTGGTTGTAAAATGTTAAATAGATTACAAAAGCTAGCAAAAGCAAGAACAAGTATAATAAACATACTGATGCTTAGGACATGGTTCTAGAATATGCTTTTAGAGAACACAAACTTAGGAAAGTATTTAGGCTCGATGATATGAAAATCTATGACTCAGCATGAAGCACAACATACAAGTCAGAGAAAATAGTGAAAATATTATTTATTATTATTTAAATAGCTTAAAAGAGGAGCCAAGCAAAGTTTTCTGCATATTGGCAGGGACTGAAAACTGACAGTGAGAGCCAATGAGTGTAAGATTATTTGACTCAAGTTGTCTTTCTGTGTTGGAGTATCAGACAATAACACTATCAATAAGTGATAAGAATTTAAGTTTATATTTAAAATACTCAAAGCAGTTTAGCTTAAGAAAATTTTTCCCAGTTTGCTCTGAGAATTGGCTTAACCTGTCAAACCTTCAGGAGTTCCCTTGGAGCTCCTGTAGGACAGGTGAGTCCCAGAAAGCTGAAGCTTGAGCTAGCCTAGTAACATTCATTAGAAAGATTTCCAAGATCACAGACTTGTTAGATTTTGTTCCTAAAAAATAACAGAACTAATTTTAAGTACCTACCATGAAAGATCAACCAAAAAGTATTCATAAGTCCCATTAAGTTAAAAAAGAAAGACATTTTATATACTATACATCTAAGTATATTTGATCTACTTTTTTTTTCTTTAATCTTTACAGTTGTGTGACACCACTACGAAGTGATTTGTCCAGGTGATAGGAAAAGTCAAATTCAAAGAATAACTAACAATGCTCTGTTATCAAAGTGGAAACACATATCAGATCCATTGTAGCCTTTTGCAGGGAAAAAAATCCCCCAACCCTCCCTTTCCCTTCATGATCCAGAAAAGTTACCAGATTAAGGGACAGGTCAAAAGTCCTTGCTGTATTTTGGACTGCATGGTTCTGGTATTACTCAGTGTTGTATTTATCATCAATTTTCAGGATAAAAGTAGGAAATTAGAAGTTGGAAGCACACTGAGGCTCAGTATAAGAATGAAAATAAACTTTTCTTTTGGCATGCTTCCAGAGGGACACAATACTTAGTGGATATCTAATTTATGGATAATTGTGTCTTCACATAAGATTGTATGAGTAGAAGTATATTTTCATGCATCCTGCTGCTAAAGATTCATTTAGAACACTTCAATGTTTCATGTTGAAAAACACTGTCTGCTGTTTCAGGATTGTGTATCTTAAAACATTTCCTTTGAATTTTAATTTAATTTAAAATACTTCAGAGAAGCATCAGGCAATTCAGAAAATTTATCTAGAGAATTTGCAGTAACTTATGGTTACAAAAGTCAGTTTAAGAGCTTTGCAGATTGTATCTATTCATTTTAAGATCCCTGCATTCAGATATACATTCACAACCTATTAATATTTGCAAAATATTTAATAATATTTAGTAATTCTTCGAATCAGAGTTCCGGAAAATGTTTTACCTGTTAGCGTAAAAGTTGCTGTACATTAGAAATGGAGACCAGATACCAAAGTGGCACTTTCAAGCTAAATAAGAATCAGTGCAGGACACTAGGTTTTAGTATTGACTTTAAGGTGTTTTAAATTCTGACATATGCCCACTAAACAATATTTAAAGGCAGCAATTATTACATTTACCCACCTCAATTTTTTTTTTTTTAATAATAGCAGGTAAAATAGTACCCCATCAGTCAACAAGAAATGCTCACTCTTGTTTATCTGAACAACATTTTTTGACAAAATGTCTAATGGCAAGCTAGTAAATATTTGTCAGTACCTTATTCTTTTTGAACTTAAATGTATGTTTGCCACCAATTTCAATGGGAGTTTTAATGTTTGATCTGTTCTCAACGTTTATACGGCAGTGAGCTGCAGCCATTTCATGCCTGGTATAACAGTCTTTCTGATATATACATATGCGATCTTTCCATTCGTGTAAGGAAGAGACCTTCCTCTTTCAGATAACAGAATTAGTTAGGATTTTCACAAATGCAAGATAGCTATCTGTCAGTTTCAGAGTCTTTATCCCCAGATCCTTTCTACATCTCTTGGAGTTAAAAACAAAGCCTTTACTCTACTTCAGGTGTCTTGTCATAGAGGTCAAGATAAGTGTCAGGAGTATATTTCTACCTCTTATTTTCTATTAATTCTGTGGATTTTCTTTCTTTACTTAGGAGACTATTTTCATTCCATAGCAGTTTTTCATCGTAGCTTAAAATCTCAAGAGCTCCTCCTGAGACTGCTCCTCATATAGTCTGTTGCAGCAGTGTTTCTAATTGTCTTTGTCATATCAAGGATTGATAATTAAAGTTTTCATTAACCTTTTCTAGGCTGCTGCCAGGTGGGTTGTACATGTCACCACAGTGTGCTTTCTGTGGCTGCGTGTTTCTCTTCCTTAGTAGTCACTGTGAAATGACAGCTGGAATCAGCTATGCCAGAAGTTGTGTGGAGTGAAAAGGGATCACTAAAATGAAAGATAGGAAAGGTTTTCAACCAAGAATAGGTGTCACTCGACCTTAGAGAAGTTGAGTCCTTTCTTGTTTCCTCTTTGCTTTGGAAAGGAAGTAGGAATTTACTCCTTACCCACAATGACAAGTCATTGCAGAATTTTCCTACTGAAACTGGCCACACCACAGGCTGTGATACAAGGGTTATTGAAGAAAAATAATACCATGTCTCATTCCCAGTATTCTTCACCTGGTCATAGAACAGTGGTAATTATAGTACACCAATTTACTTTTCCATTCCAGATTCAGAAGCTTGAGTTGATTGAATAAAGGCATAAAATGTATATAGTATGTATTATATGGATTTAAACCTATGTCTAATTTTTTTTTTTATCCTGTTTTTATAGCTAGGGTGTATTTTAGCCCTGACTGAGAAGCAACGGAGTGAACATAAGTGAAACTGCTATCCCTACTCCCATACTTCACAGATATATCCCCACACAAGTGAATTCCAGGTTAGATACTGTGACTGAAACAGTTTTTTGCTTCTGGTTGTTCAGTAAGCTCAGGTATGGTTTGGTCTCTGAAAGTCTAATGTTACACAGAAAGGGAAGAAATCATTGATAAAACGTGAAAGATTATAGTCTCTGACAGGGAGAGAGTTACATTTTAGCCCAATATTTTCAAAGCTGTTCTGAAGCTCAGTGCCTACTGTATCTACTGCGTCAAAGAGAATGGCTTTTCAGAAACAGAAGGGATTTTCAGAATCACTGAACTCAGTGGGAAAACTGAGCATCTGCTCTTCTAATGATAATGTCACTGATTGTGTGCCTTAAGTATAGCACTGGCTCTAGGGTGTAACTAGTTTCCACTCCTAACATGGAAAAGATTAGGTTTAGTGACTACAAAAACAGAGGAGAAAATCCCCTTTTAGGGAAAGCAAGAAATTATCCTTGAGAATACTTCAAACTTCCACAGCATCTTTAACAAGTGCATAATCATCTCTAACAATTCTCTTATATTTAATAGGTCTTCCTAACAACCTCATTTGTCTGTTACAAGCTGACAGTAATTCTAATTTTTGCATAACTGACATTAGCAGTATAGCAAATATAACTGTGTTCTTGTACATATTTATGAATATAATTTTCATTCTGACTGTTTCATTTGAAAAATTATTTGTCAGAGATTCAGTGTTTCAACAAAGCTGAATGAAAGCACTACAGTGATTTATATTAACTCAGTTTGTGATTTCCTGGTATCATTAAATCATGAAATTATTTTTATAAGTCTCTATGGTTTTCTTTATTAAGAATGATGGAAACATTTTGAATAATATTAATTAGATTGTGTAGCTTTCCTTTGCTAGGTTCAGCTTCCTTCTGTACTGTATCATATAATAGACTATGACTTATGATACTGCTTTGAGAAAATGATATTTGCTACTTTAAACTTGATGTCTCCATGTAATCCATCCTAAGATCTATCTGTCATAACAACATAATAGCTCAGAAGAGTGGATGAAAAATAAGTGGGTAAATGTTTCTGCTGCTAGCTTCTCTGTATAAGACACATTGAATATAATTTTCAAAAAATGAAACACATGACCAACGTTGTCATTTGAAATATATGCAGATTGTGAATTCCACATTTACACACCACTGAACTTGAGCAGATTGCATTATTCAACACGCTTTGCATGGAAACCATTTTGCAGCCAACTCTTGATATCCTGCAACAAGTCATACATGCCAGCTTTCAAACAAAGAGAGTTTCAGTATCATAAAGTTTCACCTGATTGTAACCTGTTTATCATTTCAACTGCCATTATAATTTAATCTAATTTATTCATTACCTTGACCTAGCAGTGTTCAACAGATTCTTTTCTTTTTCTTTTCTTTTTTCTTTTCTTTTCTTTTCTTTTCTTTTCTTTTCTTTTCTTTTCTTTTCTTTTCTCTTCTCTTCTCTTCTCTTCTCTTCTCTTCTCTTCTCTTCTCTTCTCTTCTCTTCTCTCCTCTCCTCTCCTCTCCTCTCCTCTCTTCTCCCTTTTCTCTTTTCCTTTTTATCACAACCACAGAATCACAGAATATGCTGAGTTAGAAGTGATCCCCAAGGATCACTGAGAATGACTGCCTCATAGTGTTAACTGGGTACTTTTTAAGTCTTTCAGTAATATGAAACAAGATGCTGGTCATCAGCAATATTCTTAACTTCCTACTGACACCTCAGACTATATTAATACATATATACATACGTTGATATGAAGAGGACAAACTAAGAAAAATAAAATAACATGCAATCTAAAAAACCAGAACCAAGACAGAAACAAATCAATGCTGGTAATCCAAACAGTTTCTTAGCCTGAACTCTTTCACTAAGTTCATGCATCCATTGAATACCACTACAATTTAATGGCCTCTCACCTCTTTTTGGTTTTACTTTTGGATTATGAGCAGCAATTAATTAGCTCAGTATTCCATGTGTAGTTTTAAAAAAAATCACTTTTTTTGATGTAAAATAGAGGAGAAATTTTTGGTAAGGGAAACCTAATTTCCTCATCTCAGCCAGTGTGATGGGTTAGCCTCGGCTAAGGGCCAAACTCCCAACCAGCTGCTTGCTTGCTGCCACTCCTCAGTAGGACAAAGGAAGAGAACAGGAAAGAGATTGCTTACTAAATGCTGTCATGGACAAAACACACTCGATTTGGGGAAAATTAATTTATTACCAATTAAAATTGATTCAGAAAGAGACAAAGGAAAAGAACATTAAAGCAATATCTGACCTTCCCACTCTCTCAAGCTCAGCTTCCCTTTGGACTCCTCTACCTCTCCCCCAACCGAGTAGCGTGGGGTCAGGTGAGTTGGAGTCAGTACACAGCAGTTTCTCTCTCCTACTCCTTTCTCCTGACAATTTTCACCTTCTTCTCTCACCTTCTCTCACTACTTTTTTTCCTCTCTTTTAGCTTTTTTCTCCCCCTGTTGTGAATGAGTGTTTTATGTGACTCAAAGAATCACCAGTAAAGATATCAGCAAAAGTAGTTTAATATTAAGGTGAAAGCACAACAAAGTTCATTGGCAAGGTTCCCTCTACGACTTACTACATGTTTAAGACTCAGAGAGAAAAATAAGGTGAAAATCTGAAATCAATCAGTCTAAAATTTAAATCAACCTAAAGGGATCTATGCAGAACCTGGTGATGGAAAAAGGGTGAGGGTAGGAAAGGGTAAGGATAAAAGGGAATAAGAGAGAATCTCCTTTGAGTCACAAAGTTCAGAATGGACCCCCCTGCCAAATTTCATCCTGGAACTGACCAACAGTGTAAATGAGGCTTGTTGGACAGCACAAGTTCCTGGGAACAGACAGCATTTCTGATAAGCTCAAGAGCAGCTTAGCCCAGGTGGTGTTCATCAAGGCCAAGGCCTAATGAATATTTCTGAGGTCATAGTGTGGTCCAAGGGGAAGAGGAGAGTGTTGTTCCCGCACACCCCTGCATTCCCTCCAGCATTTTCTGCTGGTTCTCGAATATCTTTCCTGGAGGTTCTGCCATGGTTGCTGCTGGGCTCAGCTGTGCCCTGTGGTGGGTCTGTTGGAACCAGCTGTGTCAGGCATGGGGAAATTGTGGCTTCTTATGAAGGCCACCCCCACAGCACGCTGTTGCCAGCATCTGGGCACCTGCACCCAGCACAGTCAGAAAATCTCCACTTCTTAAGAGCCCCTAACTCTTGAAAAATGTGGTTTTGGAGTCAGTTTGTGCACAGATAATGGTGTTTCTGTTCAGCATCTCCTCTGAATAAAGGTTATGCCTTCTAGCTGTATTTTATATCCTATAAGAAAATAAATTACAGGTAGATAAAATAATCAATAAACTCTTTTCTGTTTACTGTTGTAAGCTATCATGCTGCTACTTCTCATTATAAATCAAGAGCATCCTGATATTAATCTTTTGAAACAAATGTATAATTTAACCACCTTTCTTGTCTGCAACAAAAATCTAATTATTTTTTATTTCACAGTAATATCTTTCTATGAAGAATAGTATCCTTTTGGCCTGGTAATACCCTTAATCTCTATTTTTCATTATAGCAAGTGCTGAGAGCTTCCTGACAAGTAGATGATGTAATTAAGGTTACATTTCTTCACCACTGCCTGTGGTTTTCTTCATAGTAGACATTCACATTTTATGTCACTGAAGATTAAGTATTATAGTCTTTTCCAATGGCATTTGTAGCTAAGCACATTAATAATAAAGGTCAATGTGCCTTTAAGTGGATCAATAAGGACTTGACAGTATAATATATAATCATAGTTTCATATCATACGAGGTTTTGTGGGGTTTGATTATGTTGTTTTCCTCTTTCTCATTCTTGTCCTATAGAGTAAAGAGAGTAAAAAGCAAGAATAAGAGTATTCTCAAAAGAGCAATTCAGAATTATGGTCATTGAGCTCCATGGAATGAATACACCAGACCTTCCTATGATCTATAAGTATATAGGTATCTGGAACCGTAGAGAAAAAATAAATGCAATTCTTTTACTAAGGTATCAAAAATGGCATTACTAGTAATAAAGGAGGAGGAAACAAGAATTTTCATTAACTACTACAATTTTTTTCTATAAATTAACAATTTTTTTCTCTAACCATGACAATACTCAAAGTGACCTTGGAACATCCGTCTTTAGAGGTACTCAAAACAGGTTTCAAAAAGACATTGATGAATCTGACCTAAATTTAAAGTTATGTCTGATTTTGAAGTTGACCTTGGTTTGACAAGAGGATTGCTCCAGAAATTTCTACCCATCTGAATTAATCTGCAAGGCTATGATTCTAACAACTTATGTCCTGAACATTGTTTGTTAACAAATGTTATTACCATGAACAGACCTCAGCCTCATTTTCATTGTCTGGTTTTTTTCTCCCCTATAACGCCTGGCAAAATATTGCCACTAGTAAATCTCACTCTATTTTGAGAATAGAGAATGAACTAACTATCCTAAATATCCTTCTGCTTTTGGCTTTTTTTGGGAGAGGACGGGGGGAGGGAGGTGGCATTGTACTTTTCAGGTCACAGATAGATTAATTTTTTGCCTTAAAAGCCCATAAAAAACTAGTATCTATAGTATATGCTAATCAAAATGAAGAGTATTTTTAGTATTTTAAAGAGGGAAGTTTATCTGACTCTGTCAGTCTCATTCAGGCAACAGCAATTTAAACTAATGTTTAGGTTGATTTTCAGTAGATAATTGCTTTTGATGCTTATTAAAGGTGTTCCTTTGCTGACCAGAGAGAGTCCTCAGAAAAAACTGCAGAATCCAGATCGGAGGAAAGTATTTGTTACTGAGAAAGCCAGCACCCTTCTATTTGTGATTAAGATAATTTTCAAACATCTTGCACCATTGAAAATGTCTTTGAAGGGAATGCATGTACTTGGCAGCTACCAGCTGCTGTAACTCTTTTATCAAGACTCCCAACTGATTCTTTGAAACTACTTAAACAAGAAAAATAAGTCTTGCACCAAAACATGGACTCACAAAATACAGAACGGTGGTCTTGGGGTGATATGGATGACCCATAATATGATGGTGATACATCTTATCCATCAATTATGTCGAGATGTAAAATGACAGCAATATGCCCTAAATCCTTTTTAACTTTATATGAAATTCGAAAACATAACTCCTTGCTAGTATGTTTCTTGTCATCTGTAATTCCCTCATGTGTAAGTGAATGAAGCATTTGTCAGGAGAAAAAATAATTTGACATCAAGAAGAATAGCCTCTAAGTGAACATAACTTTGCAGAATCACAGAAATGACAGATTTTATGCTACTTATCATCCAATCTTTGTTTAATTGAATTTTTTTGTTTATTTTTTAATGTTCCTTTCATGCTTGCATTCAGCCATTATTTTTTGCTCTCAAAAGTTAGATTTAGTCTTCCAAATATTGCATCATTTGGTTTTACTGCTTTTAAGAAATTTCATCTTGTGATTTCCAAGTTTCACTGACATATTCAAGAACCTTGTATTCTTTCCAAATAGTGTGCAGTACTAATGGGCAATTCTGTTAACATTATCCACAAATATTGTCCCTGCTGTTAGCAGTATCTATCATGTGCTATCATTCCTTTCAAAACTCTACTGCTGACACCTGGTCTGCCTTTGATTTAAGGCTGTTTGTAAAAGAACTGACAACAGTTTGTACAAGAAGTTATGAGATACAAAATAACCTGAGCCCGGTGGTAAAAATATGCTGGTTAGATGATAGTATTCTTTTAGAGCTACAAGGTTTGCTTGACTGCTCCTTCTCCTAGTCTGTAATAATAGGCAAAACCAACTAAAAGTGTCTACAGAAATTTTTTCTGCCACATTACATTTTGTGAATGATACTCTTCTGTCCTCTCATACGTAGAGCCATCAACTAATGATTTGAAGAAAAACATAAGCCAAAAAATCCTCACTTTGCAAGGGCTGTATTTTATAATTCTGTACAAACAACTTATCAAATTAGCACTTTTGCACTGCCAAACAGAATAACCTTGAAAAACAGCTAATGCTTGCCACTTTTCTTTTGCAATTTCCTTGCTTTCCTCACTTTCAGTCCTACTTCAGTATGTTTTAATTTTTAAACAAGATTGGAAGATTAAATATGCTAACCATTCCTTTGGTTTCCTTTTTTCTTTTCTGAAATACTGAATAGTTGCAATATTATTTTAATCTCCTGGGCAACAGATAAAGACTTTTTTTTTTATCTTTAATTTAAAAGTAATTTCTGCCTTTCTAGAGGTTCCCTCTTCTCTACTTTTGAAGAAATTCGTCTTCCCACTATTTATTAAGATTTAAATGGATTAACAAATCCAAAGTTCCAAACAAGTATTTCATTGCTCAAAGATCTATAGCTACCCCAAATCCTTTTAGTTTAGAATTTCTCAGCTGTAAAAACCAAACAGCAGGAATGTATTATAACTTCAGTATTCCCTGATGGTTCCATAGTGTTTAGAGCTAGGCATACTAGTATTAATATTGCTATTTAACTTGTATTAAGCTCCTGAAGATCTCATTTAAATGAAGGAAAATAAAAAGGGAAGTTCTGGGAAGTTCTGGAAAGGAAAGGAAAGGAAAGGAAAGGAAAGGAAAGGAAAGGAAAGGAAAGGAAAGGAAAGGGGAAAGGAAAGGAATAGAGGGAATCAGAGAGAGCACGTATCGTCAGTAACCTTGAATTCTGTGCAAACAAAGGTCTCAGCTGGAGAGCGATTACCAAAATCTAGCCTGAAATAACTGTGAACTATCCACCCTTTTGAAGGCAGAAGAAGGAAGGCGAGAAAGATTCAGAGCTGTTGTTTAAGGATTGTGGGGATTTCAGTCCTGATACTTAGCCCAGTAAGCCATGCTTCTGGAGTAAGCATTTAATCCATTTACAAAATTTGTTTCTGGATCCAAATTTATCTAGTGCATTAAATAGATAAT
Organism: Melanocharis versteri; assembly: GCA_013397845.1. Lineage (NCBI taxonomy): Eukaryota > Metazoa > Chordata > Aves > Passeriformes > Melanocharitidae > Melanocharis > Melanocharis versteri. The sequence continues at coordinate 750,525 of VZTG01008964.1, forward strand.
CCTTCCTTAGTCTGTCAAATTCTTTTCTGGCACTAAAGAGAACAGAAAGTGCTGCTACACATTTTTAAGTTAATATTTATCAAGATTTCAGAAAGGTTAGCTAGTTTTTTAAAATATTTCCTGTCACTGAATTACACTTTATTTGGATATATAAAATCAGAAACAGTGCATGTAATTTTTGCCGTAAGTGTTAAATGACCATTTAGGAGTTCTTTCTAGCCTTATATTGCTTTATTAATAACCTATTTTACTTAAGCAAGGACCCTTAAAGGAGCAAGTAATATAAATCGTATGACTTTCATGTGAAGTACTGATTTGAAAAGGACAAATACTTCTTTGTTATAGAAGAAAGTCGTGCTTTTCTTCATTAACAGGTTTGGTTTTGACGTATTAGATACATATATTTTTAAAAATTTGTTCTTACTTTTAAAACATATAATTTGTGAGGTGTAGAATGCAACAATGAAGCATAAGGTCTTCTAGGAAGGTGATTTTAGGCTTGGCAATAAAAACAATTCCTACATATTAGGAAATAACAAGAAAGGAAAAAGCAAAAGTAAAACAAAGTTATAAGGAGTTAGCACAAATAAAAATCAGTTTGATACAAGAGAGACTTTCTCTTGGCTTTTGAAAATATGAGTTAATAAGATACATCTGTTTAAATAAATATCACTTTCCACTCTGAGTTCACACCCTAGAGCTGAAATTCAAGCGCAGAAGTTAAAATATGTATGTATTTTATCTCCATATACATATACACTTTTTTATTTGTAGCCTTCCTCTTTTACACAGATATCTATGCTTATTCCAAGTCTTCTGGTTGCATTCAACTACAGATGCAAAGTGCTGCAACAAAGCTAATGTGCTAAATTCTACAATCTGACATCTGAAAATGTCCCCTAAAATGTATCAGAACGTGTTTAGCTGTTGCACTGTTCAATACCTTTTTACCAAGCTTTAGTATCTGTTGCGGAACATTTGGTGCTTATAGAAAGCTCCCAATTAGTTAATGTGTTGAATTAAATTAGGTCATTATAAAATGTTTATTGTAACACATAATTTACAAAGTTCTAACATTATGTCTTTAGATTTCTGTAGGACAAACCAGGGAGGCAAGAAGAGGAAAGAATAAAAGAATCGTTAATTAAATAAAGTAAAGGGGATGAGGGAGGAAGCAATGCCTTACTTAATCATGTTACCCTTTGTTATTCTCATCACCTAGAGCATGTCATATAGTTAAGTACATAATTAGTCACCTCACCTTGGCTGAGGAGAGGCAACATGTACAGAGTTTTCATCTAGACTTGCCTACTATCTTTTGGAGACAGGCTAAACAGCTGTAAGGAGAAAGGGAGTAAAGAACCTGCCAAGGCATGCTGAGGTAGGGAAAACAGATGTCTGCTATTGCTATCATTTCTAGAAGGAGGGAGGGAGGGAGGAAAGGAAGGAAGGAAGGAAGGAAGGAAGGAAGGAAGGAAGGAAGGAAGGAAGGAAGGAAGGAAGGAAGGAAGGAAGGAAGGAAGGAAGGAAGGAAGGAAGGAAGGAAGGAAGGAAGGAAGGAAGGAAGGAAGGAAGGAAGGAAGGAAGGAAGGAAGGAAGGAAGGAAGGAAGGAGAAAGAGAGAAAGAGAGAAAGAAAGAGAGAAAGAGAAAGAGAGAGAGAGAGAGAAAGAAAAAGAAAGAAAGAAAGAAAGAAAGTGAAAGAAAGAAAAAAAAGAAATTGCATGATTACATGTGTCTCCAGTGTAAGGGGTTTTTAAAATTATTTTAATCCCTGCACTGACAGAATGCAGGGCGGGATTTCTTCTTTCTGTTTGCGTGGTGGTGAATCTGAAAGATTTGACTTATTACCCATTAGACATGGGAGTTCTTAGGAACAGTCAGGGAAATAATTTACTGAGCAAGGAGAGACTGGCGGTAGGTAAAATAACAGAAGTTGCCAAAAGATGGAGAAGGCTCTCGGCAAAAAAGCAAGGCCAGGAACACAGTGAGATTCGAGAATTATTGAGGAATCACAAAGTGTCATGAGCACAGCAGTATACAAACAACATGAAGCAGCTTCTGAGGACTTGAGTAGCTGGAAATATCTTTATCTCGGCTGTAAACTGTTTCCCTCCACGTTCTCCATTTTTCTGTTACTAAAGCATAAGTCACTTAATTTATTATTTAAGGTTTGGGTCATTGTTTTTTTGGGGTTGTGGTTGTTTTTTAAAATTTAGATAAAGTTTGTATTTACTGCTAAATACAGTTGCCATTTTGAGAACAAAAGGCACCGTCAGTTTCAAGGGTCTGCAAAACTAAGGGGAAGTAATACTTCATTGCAAAAATCTACAGGTTGTCTGAAACAGTGTAGAAAAAAAATGCCATATTCTAAGATGAGATTTAGACTAGAAATCAATGCAACAGGCACAAATACACATAAAGTCACACAAAAAATTCAGAGTGGGGGAAAAAAGGCAGCAGCAGTAACTTAACTAGAGAAGGATTCTAAAAGACAAGTGTATTTACAAGATGAGATCTGTGTTCAGTTTGGGTAGCAAAGGAAGGAAGTCAATTTAAGAATGAATGCTGGTCCATTGAGTAGCTGTCCAGACTGTTGATCTGACCTTAAAAATATGTGATCAAAGATTTATTCCCATGATATCTTAGGCTCCAGGTAAGAGTCCAGATGAGAACAATACAGTCTCATCCAAATCCAAACCATAAAAATATGTAGTTATGTGAGTGTTTTTATTTTCTCTGGTAAGGCACATGGAATTTTCAAAGTTCCATGATCTTATTAAATAATTTTTTAAAAATTCTGCCCGTAGGGCTTGATACAAGCAAATGCCACTATTCTGAATACAATCTGAGGGATGAATGACTATCATATAACTGAAGCTTGATGCAGTGCAATTTGTCTCTGACAGCAATACAGAGATAAATACATCATATTAATTATCATGAGGATAAAGGAGGATAAAGTTTGTTCTTGCCAAAAATGAACCCCGAAGTTTTATTTTAGGTTCTCTGAGCCCTAAAAAATCCTGACAAGAAGAGACAGATAAAATAGGTTTTTCTATGCTGAAGAGTACTTAGCGAAGCAAATTTCTAGTCCTAGGAGTTCTTTCGACTACTACAGTCAAGACATTCTGATTAAATAAGTCTTTTTTTTTCTTAGACAAATGAGTTACTGGTCTCATTACCATTGTAAAAACCCTCAAGGAAAAACAATATTAACTCTCTTGATGCAGGGTTTCTTTCCAGAACTAATTTCTTTGCACAGAGTCTAGGATTTTCTTTGTGAACAATAGTTCAAAAAATGCTTACTGCTTAAAGCAGTTACACATGGTAAGAATCCATTGTAACCAGAACTTTAGCTCTTAAAGCTTGTTTTGAAATGGATATCAGGAGACATTTAATTTCAGGTGAAATGGAGACACTGGCAGTCCTTTTAAATATTTTTTTTATTATTGTGCTATACCCTCTATTTCTGCCTTCCCAACATTAGGCTGAGATTGCTGATTTGACAAAAAAAACCCCAGTGTTAAGTGTTGCATGAGGCAGGTCTGCCTGTATTGACTGCACCGTTAGGGTTAACTTTGACTTATTTGGTAGGAGAAGGGTCTCTGCTGATGAATTAGGCTGAAAGCAAGCCCATTTGCCATCTTCTAGTCCTTTTTATAACAGTGTAACTTGCATAAGGTAGTGGATCACTGTATCAACAACCTCCTATTGAATTTATCCTAGCAGGGACAGCTTTCACTTGAACCTCTCTCTTCTCCACAGGAGATAATTTCTTTTTGTAACAGAAACTAAGCATCTTCTATACTCTTTGTATGTTAAATCGGAGCGGATTATGGGATTTCAGACTTTCTCCTCACCTAAATTAGATTTTAGATGGTCACAGGAGGTGGCAGACAAATTTTGACAACCCAAAAAGAAGCCACCAAGGTAGGGTGAAAACTAATAATTTTAACAGGAAGGGATGACAGCTGGCACAAATTGGTTGTCCTTGAAGATCAATAAACTGTTGAGCGAAAAAAAAGAATCCATTTTCACATAATGTGGTCTCTCTCATGACTGTGTAGCTGTTTGCACTTGAGTGGCAGACCATATGAAAAGAGGGGCAATTTTTGTGGTGGAGTAAATGGACAAAGGGATAGCTATCCTAATTGTGAACCTCTCTAAAAAAGAAAGAGAAATATTAAACCTTCACCGCAGTTATAAAGTAAGAGAAAGTGTGAGAGATGGAGGGAATATATATACAGAGAATATGGAAGGCCCACCATATAGAGGAATGTGAGTAAATGGGCTTTTGTTACATCCCCTTTGAGATATCATCAGACAGGTTACAAGTGCTAATCCAATTCCTCACACCAGGTTCTCTTCATAGGCATGAATAATTTTTGAAATTTTGAGGTGGACAACAATGTCTAAGAATTTCAATAGCTCATTCAGTCACAAAACTATAATAAAAACCAAATAGATATTTCTTCAATAGTCAGAATATAGACATTAAGAAACAGAAAATATAAGAATGAAAGAAAAAAGCACAAAAAGAGAAAATAGTATAAATTAATTATATAAAAATTAAAGGTAACCATGAAATATACTCTGTTTCAACAGTATTACATTTTCCCTCAAAGAAAATAAAACTATTTGTTTTCTATTGACATAAGCTTACTTCACTGGAATCAGGTATATTTGCACTTTAGAAGTGTTATAAAAGTGAGTACAAAGAAATAAATATCTCCAATTAATTCTCATCATCAGAAAGAGTAGGCAGACAGGAAAAAGTTAGTGGTGAATTCAGATAAAAGATCAACTTTCCATCAGCCTTATATCTGAAAAGTGGCTGTGGGTATATTTATGCCTATGGTTTATCTAAATGAAAATTAGGATTTTTAACTAAATTATTTCTCTAAACCTTTTTAAAAAAATTGATAAATTAGAACCTTATCTTTTTACTCTTTTAGGTCACAACTGTAAACATGGGTAGTGTTGGATGAAGACTTTAAACATGAACTATTCTATTCCACATCTCTATGTATACATTTTTTAAGGATAAAAAAATTCTGGAAGTCAATGTTCTCCCTTTAACAGTCAGATTTTCTTCCTATTTGGTTGTGAATAAATAAAATGTTCCTGGATTATTTCACAGTATTCTGTGTATACCGATCTGCTGTAAATTTCCTGAGGAAAAGGAAAAGAGGGATTGAATGAAGCAGCCACTATTTACGATAAGAGGAAAAAGCAACAAAGTAATATAATGTACCCATAGGTTTAAATGTACAACAAACAATACATTTCAAGGATACAGCATACAGTTTAATTGTTTTACTCTGTGAGAGTAGGAACAAAAGGATTTGCAGAAGAGAAAGCTGATTCACTCCTATTTATCTTCTATATTTGTGGTGGTCCTACCTGGCCAACAGCCAACATCCATACACCTGTTTACTTCTCAGCCATAGGACAGGGGGAAAATAGAAGGAAGCCAAAAAACCTGTGGATCAAGACTTTGACAGTTTAACAAGGAAAGAAGAAGTTGCTCATGGCAGCAAAGCAGAAAGAGGAATTTATTCACCACTTATCAGCAGGCAGATGTTTAGCCTTTCCTGGAAGGGAGGCTCTCTGCAGCGGTCATGGTTGTTTGGCAAGAAAATTCCCTAATCACAAAACTCCCCTCTTTGTCCTCCTTTCCCTGAGATTTTAATGTTGTATAGTATGAAATATTCCTTTGGTCAGTTTGAGTCTGTTGTCCTGATTGTGTTCCCTCCCAGACTCTTACCCACCCCCAGCCTTTTTTTCTGTGAGGAAGGGTGGTTGTGTAGTTTAACCCCAGAAAGCAGCTCAGCCCCCACAGCTGCCCACTGACCCCCTGCAAGTGGTTTGGAGGAGCAAATCAGAAGGGTAAAAGTGAGAAAACTCATGTGTTGAGACAAAGGCAGTTTGATAGGTAAAACCCGTGCATGCAAACCAAGCAAAACAAGAAATTCATTCACCACTTCCCGTGGGCAGACAGGTGTTCAGCCTGTTTAGGAAAGCTGGGCCCTGTCATGCATAATAGTTACCCAGGAAGACAAACCCCATAACTTCAAACATCCCCCTTTGCTTACTCCTTCGCCCAGCTTCTATTTCTGACCATGATGCCATGTGGTACAGAATATCCCTTTCCTCTGTTGGGGCCACAAATGTCCTCATCCCAACTTCTTGCTCATGCCCAAGCTACTTACTTGTGGGGCAGTAAGAGAAGCAGAAAATGCCTTGGTGTTTTATAAACACTCTTAAGCAATAAGTAAGACGCCAAAGTATTATCAGCACTGTTTTGGTCACAGATCCTAACACAGCACGATACCAGTTTGTATGAAGAAAATTCACTCCATCTCAGACAAAACCCACTCAAGCGGGCAGTGTAGAATGAAAAGAGAAAATGCTTTGACGTTTTGCAAGCATTCTTCAGAAATAATGAAAATGTAGATGCATTACCAACACTGCTTTAATTACAAATACAAAGAACACCACCATACAGGCTAATGTGAAGAATGTAAACTCCATTCCAGCCAGGTGCAATAATTTTTTTCACATCAACTTCTAAGATGTCACTTTATGGTGATATGTTATTCAGCCATCAACTCTTTAGAGAACATTCCATAATCACCCTTGTCACTTTTAGTGAGAAAATGTTTTATATTTTTAATGGTGATAAGAAATGGGAGCTCCACATTTCAGAGTTTAAAGTAGTCATAAAACTTTAAATTATCAGGTAGCACTTACTTTTTCTTAAGTGTCCCACTGGTAGACTTTCAGTTTTGCTTCATCTTTGTACCACAGCCAGGCATGTAAAACTCAAAAAGGAAATTCTATTTTTAAGTGTATAATTGGCTCACAAAGAATAAAAAGACCAACTTTCTAATTATTTTAATAGCTCAGATATTGTCAGATACTTTTGATTCCATTTCTTCACCAGAATACAAAATTATTCTGAAGCAATACTGAAGTTTAATGTGAAAGGAAACTAAAGCATACCAATAATGAAAGAAGTGTTTTAGGTTAGCATGGTCCAGTATTAAAGAAGATCTCATGAAAGACCATCAAAGAATTTGAACAACACAAAATCAACAAGGTTAAGGAATGAGTAATCAGCAAGGAAGAAACAAGAAACAGGTGGAAAGACAGAAAAACAAGCAGTCCAGTAAAACAAAGTAAAATAAAGATGACAGAAGAGAAAAATGTTGAAGAAGCAGAATACAAATAAGGATTTATATCAAAAACTTGGAACATTTAAGTAATCTTATTTTCAAATAGTAGCAACTCCGATTTTCTTATCAAAAAAGTTCAACGCATTTAAGGCTGCCGCACAAAAGATCAAGAATTAAAAAACTGAAAAAACCAACAATAAAAAAACCCTGCAGCACATCTGAGTCACTTTGAAGATCCCGACCTACATGCTTATCTATTCTTTCCTCAGCCAGTTATGCTATGTTCTTAAAGACCATAACAAGAATCTAAATATTGCTTTGAACAGCAATCACTAATGGAAATTTGGGTGATTCTTTCGTTTATTTTCTTGAACTGAGATTATTTGAAGAGATTCCTCTTAAGCTGTTGCAATGAAAGGAGCAGAAGTTCCAAATATCTTAAGATACACAGAGAAATAATTTTGGGAACCAGAATAAGAGAAGAAAAGCTATATAGAATTGTAGTTCTCCCTTAGCTATGTTTAAGCGCAACTTCAGTATTCAGGCTGTGGATTCAGAGAGGATTAAGTGTAGCTTTTCAAGGAGAAATTAATCTGCTTGTCCTTCTTAACCTTAGGTCTTGAAAGGTAATTTTTAATTATTGGAGGGTGGTTGTTACTGTTTGTTTGTTGTGTGGGGTTTTTTGGTAAGTAAAAAAGGAAACCCTTCCCCTCCTTCCTCCCCTCCATTTAGTATCAGTGTGTTTGTAGCATTGTGTCTTTCATGTTAGCCAGACTGATATTCCTTTGTCAGCCAAAGTCAATAGCCAGTCTCTACTCATTAGCATAGCAATAGGTTATCAGTTTAAAGACAAGACAGATCTGTGTCATTGTCAAGAGGAAATATCTTCTTCTATGCTTAGCATGAGGTTGCACTCGTGAGTTTCTCTTAACCAATGAAATTTGTTTTGCTAAAACACGAGGTGAGAAGTTCTGATAAATAATCGACAGCTTCTCAGAAAATCCCCTGCATATCCAAGAGATTATACCGGAAAATTAAAAAACAACCAGCTTTTTCAGTGATTAAATTTCTAAAAGTAAAGCACATTTTAAAGAACAATCTGATCATTGGGGAAGAAAAAAAAAGTAAAATAAAACTCCTGTTCTGAAATTATGCATTAAAGTTTGAATAAATTTTATTACAGAGATAAATATAAATTTAGAAGTAACCACTTACAAAAAATATTGATTGAAACCAACATTTCTGCACAGCCAGAAGTATCTAATAATATTAAAAAATTCCACATTAATTCCTCAGGTACTTTATTATTACTCAATTACAACAAAAGTGGAGATTCCCATAATATGGTCTAGAGCTACATTTCCTTCCTTTCCATCCATTGTGTGTTCCAACTGGCATATATTATGACCTATTTTCATTCTGTATAAATAAGTACGTTTGACTTACTTCTTCAAGGTAAGCTGCATCTGTGATTTTTTCGAGACGAACAGGTAATTCCTGAAGGAATAAAAACATCTAGTAATCATATTAAAATAATTTTTAATTTCTCACCTTCTGTGAATCACCTTAATTCACTAAAAGAAAACCAGGAATATATGTTCATGATGATGAATATTTATAGGATAGTTATTCTAGTTGATTAAATTAGAAGGTAACAGTGATAATTCTACTATTTAAAGAATAATAAAACTAGCCTCCTACTCAGGTTTCATTTATTGCTCATGTCAAGATTTACAGATACTGAATTCAACCTAAAGTTATGTCTCTTCTGTACAGAGATATAAATGTCAAAACTTCTACAGCAACAGACTATAAAACTACTTAACCAAAACTGGCAGTAACAGCTTCTCATTATAAAATATAGTGTAGTTAATCAAGCTAATAAAGGTCATGTTTAAAGAAATAGAGTAAGTAGCATTAGTGAGAACTACCATTTTTAGTAAATATAAATTTAACAACTATGAAAACACAATAAAAGAACTCAACATGTTTCTCTCCAATTCCTTTCATTAAGAGCAGCATTCATTTACTGTTTTTTGCAATTTATTTAAAAGAAAATTAATTGTGGCATTATAAGGATAGAATTTTTAGATTTACAGATGCTGAAAATGAGCAATATTTACGTAAGAAAATGTTTTTCCTCTCATGTGTCATCTTGTTACAACATTTACATAATCATGAAAAGTAGCATAAATTTCAAAATTCTCAAACCTCTCCTTTAAATAATACGAAGTCACAGGATCTATGTGGCAATTGTGATAATATACTATACTCCCTTCCCATATTAGCGGATATAGTGTAATGAATAGATGATAATTCAAAGTATGCAAGTGCAGTGTGTTGATGGTGAAAGATAAATATGTTGTGACAAAATATGCAGAATGTGTCAGATAATCAAAATGACAGATTCCAACCACAGTCGTGATATTCTGACTCATGTTATAAAGTTCAGTCAGCCACACTTGAGTTCAGTGCTCTTGGAGTAAGATGTGATTTCAAAGAAGCAAAGCACTGCAAAATAGATAATTCTGTGGTGACAAATTGTCAGGTTTCCCACTGTACTTCTGGCATTAATTATTGCCACTATCCCAGCCAGAAAATGACTTTATCACCCCATCTGGGACTGGGCAAGGATTAGATGTGTCACATCCTGAGGTTGCAATTAGTGTGGTTATTAGCAGGGTAACACCTCCAGGAGCTGAAGCGGGTAATTCAGCATTACAGAGAGAAGCACAAGATTTCCTAATGTGGAATCACAGTGCCTTGGACAACACTAAGCAACATTTTTTGATAAGGTTGTATAATGACAATTTGCACTCCAAAGTATTATCCAAAGCTCCCTAGTCCAAAGACAGTGTTTCTTTATAAATTTATCTCCCTTCAAAAGTGACTGCCAGTTGCAATGGTATGGCCATGTCATACAGAGTGAGTAGCTCATGATTAGATGTTACAGAAAAACATAATTAGCTATGAAATTTTAACATTGCCAAATACGGTTTTAATTAAATATTCCTGGGTGCATATGTTTATCCTTTAATAGGCATTCTTCAGGGTTCAAAACTCTTTGATGTTTTTGAAGGATAAACTCAATCTTCATTCATCAGTCTCAAAGTCTAAATTAACTCTTTACTTTTTTTGACTTTCCAAATATTTTGTAAATGGCTTAGAATTCGAAGAAAATTAAAACATGCCTGATTCAACACGGTGATTTAAAAATGTAGTGCAACTTGTCTAGTTCACAGAGTCATGGAATCACTAAGGGTGGGAAAGACCATCAAGATCACCAAGTCCAGTCATCAACCTTGCACCGCCACCATGTTCACCTTTAAACCATGTCCTTAAGTGCCATATCCACAGGTTCTTTGACCACTTCCAGGGATGGTGACTCCACCACTACCCTGGGCAGTCTGTTCCAAAGATTTACAGTGCTTTCCATGAATTTTTTTCCCTAACAGCCAGTCTAAACCTTTCCTGGAACACGCTGAGGCCATTTCCTCTCATCCTCTCACTTCCTCCGTGGGACAAGAGACTGACTCCCACCTGTCAACGACTTCCCTCTAGATATTGTGGAGAGTGGTAAGGCCCCCTCTGAGCCTCCTTTTCTCCAGTCTAAACAACCCCAGCTCCCTCAGGCACTCTTCAGAGGATTTGTGCTCCAGACCCTTCC
>VZTG01008964.1:761511-835019 GCA_013397845.1 Melanocharis versteri
AAAAAAAAATGTACCAGCGTTTGTGAGGGAATGCAGATCTGTCCTTCTCTTGTCATTTGCAAAATGTTTTCATGCTTAAGAACTTGAATGAAAGCAGTGACAAATTCTTAATTTGAGCACACAGATGCTGTTTGTGTACGTTATTTTCTTTCTGTCCACAAAAGTCATCAAATGCAAAAACAATTTGCATGCAGACTTTTTCATATGTGCCTGTATAAAGCTGTGCATATGCAAAATGAGTGCTGATAAATGAATGCTCTAGAACCCAGCTAATGTAAAATTTTCCTCTTATAAAAGTTTTGGTGGCTTTTATCACATAAAAAAAAAAAAAAAAAAAGCTTAAAATAATATTTAGACTTTTTTAAAAATAACAGCATTATTTTACTCTTTACAGTAATAAGTGTTTATTTTCATTTATTAGGTTGTTTTTGCATTTGATCACCAGACAAGGAACCTGAGATTATCCACCTATAAAAGCAAAAGAACCAGAAAATCCACTATTTCACTAGGATTTTGTAGGTTGTTGTTTGTTTGTGTGTTTTCTTGGTAAGGGTGTTTGTTTGTTTGTTGTTGGTATTTTTTTGTTGTGTTTTTTTTTTTTAATTTCAAAGATGAATAATATAATGAGAATTTGTGAAATTAATTTTGCAATAAGCAGTAGTAATTAAGAAGATTATGTGGATCACCAAAAGTCAAATGTTTCCAATTATCATAACATTNAGATTTACAGTGCTTTCCATGAATTTTTTTCCCTAATAGCCAGTCTAAACCTTTCCTGGAACACGCTGAGGCCATTTCCTCTCATCCTCTCACTTCCTCCATGGGACAAGAGACTGACTCCCACCTGTCTACAACTTCCCTCTAGATATTGTGGAGAGTGGTAAGGCCCCCTCTGAGCCTCCTTTTCTCCAGGCTAAACAACCCCAGCTCCCTCAGGCACTCTTCAGAGGATTTGTGCTCCAGACCCTTCCTCAGCTCCTCTGCCCTTCTCTGGACTTGCTTCAGCCCCTCAATGTCCTGCCTGTAGTGAGGGGCTCAGAACTGGACACAGCACTCAAGGTGTGACCTCGCCAATGCCAAGTACAGGGGGACAATCATTGCCCTGGTGCTGCTGGCCACACTATTTCTGATACAGGCCGGGGTGCCATTGGCCTTCTTGGCCACCTGGGCACACTGCTTTTTTTCAGTATGAATTTCTTTGGCATATTGTGATTCAAAAATATAATTTTTCCTCTCTTGGCCCTTGGTCCCTGTAGTCTTTCTCAACTGATTTTATGAAAATCACACCTTTTTTCTCACACATGCATTAAATTAAAATTTATAATAAAATATTAATGTTACATAACAAAAAAAAAAAAAAAGCTTAAAATAATATTTAGACTTTTTTAAAAATAACAGCATTATTTTACTCTTTACAGTAATAAGTGTTTATTTTCATTTATTAGGTTGTTTTTGCATTTGATCACCAGACAAGGAACCTGAGATTATCCACCTATAAAAGCAAAAGAACCAGAAAATCCACTATTTCACTAGGATTTTGTAGGTTGTTGTTTGTTTGTGTGTTTTCTTGGTAAGGGTGTTTGTTTGTTTGTTGTTGGTATTTTTTTGTTGTGTTTTTTTTTTTTAATTTCAAAGATGAATAATATAATGAGAATTTGTGAAATTAATTTTGCAATAAGCAGTAGTAATTAAGAAGATTATGTGGATCACCAAAAGTCAAATGTTTCCAATTATCATAACATTATTACCAAGTCTTTGGGAAAAAACATTATTATGTCTGGATTATTCTTCTCATTAGACTGAATTTTCTGGTTTTGGCTGGGGTACAGCTAACTTTCTTAACAGTACAGTTAATTAATTAATTAATCTCCATTTTTTGAAGACCTGAATTGGCAAAGGGCTTTTATCTCTCTGTTAATTTTGTGAAATTATGAGAAAGCCTGGAATTTTCTCATAGCTGAAGCCTAAATATACTCTTTGCTTCTTGCAAATATTACATATTGTTACATAAATTATGTATGTCTCCAACTTCAGCAATAGTCTAACTAGCAACCCCTATCAGTTCATTTAATTTATTTCTGATTCATAGTATTGTTAATAGTGAAATCTAAATTTGTATTTAAATACAGAATCGGAGATTTATTTAATTTTTATCTCTGAAACTGAAAAATTTGATGTCAATTTTTGGATTGTGATCAAAGCAGTGGAATACAAACTCTTATGTGCTACAGATGCAGTTATGGACTGCATAAAAGATGAATCCTGGACCTACATATATAATAGAATTGTACTTAGAATATTATTTGTAGCAGACAATAGAACTTAGAATGACTTTTGAACCATTATATTTCTAAACATGATTGAACTAATACAGGATTACAGAAGATAATTCAATATTCTACCTGATTATATAGGAAACACTGGCTATGAATGTATGCTGACATACATTTAGGTACACATTCATTTAAATTTTATGTTGCTGCAACAGATACAGATGGGGTCATTTAATAACAAATATAAGTCTTGAAATAATTTCTCTCTCATCTTCTATCACAGAGGATGGAAGTCTGTGTCCCTCTCCCAGGCTCCTAGGAAAAGACAAAGATGTGTTTTTAATGGTCTTCGGGAATGTAAATCTACTGCTCATGGGAGCTGTCTTCTTTTTAGGAGCTGATGACAAAATAGATTCAGCCTGGGTTATGAAGGGAATTTTGAGTCAGGCACACCATCCTGCATGTCCTAAGGCCTAGCTACTTGTCATATCATGCTGTCCAAGCAGACACCAGGTGAGATTCTGAGGACTAGAAGTTAATGAGTGAAGCCATCCTTGTTTTACTCGGAGAGTACATAATCCTGGAACTTACTGATGTGAACAAAGATATGCCTGGATATTGCAAATCTCCAACAGCATCACTTCTGTGCATTATATATCGCATCATATGCGACTGAAGGGTACTATGTTCAGTACTCCTCTTTTCTGTTGTTGGACTTTCAAGCAACTCATATACCCACCAATGTTAGTTGCCCTTAGAAATTATGCACCCAGCAGCTCCTCCGTGGTCTCCTGGACTGACAAGTGTGACACTTTCAAACATTCCTTGGTCCACTGTTTTCTCCTTCAGCCTTTGGTGACTTTTTCAAGCAAGACAGACATCCCCACACAAATGACAGACACCTAAATGTACTGCCTTAGGCACCTCAGGACGACCTTCTTTACTCTGTTGAAGAAAAACAGAACATTGAGACTTTCCTTTTTAGCCTTTTTCTGGCTCTTGAAAATTGTTAAATCTCGGTTTTCAAAATAGAACTTTTGAGGGGTCTACTGTGATCCTCTTACTTGGGCAGTGTTATTCAGCTGCTACTAGCTTGCAGCCTAGAAGGAAGAAGACCACTTGACTAGCCCTTCATGAAAANAAATTAATTTTGCAATAAGCAGTAGTAATTAAGAATATTATGTGGATCACCAAAAGTCAAATGTTTCCAATTGTCATAAGATTATTACCAAGTCTTTGAGAAAAAAACATTATAATGTCTGGATTATTCTTCTCATTAGACTGAATTTTCTGGTTTTGGCTGGGGTACAGCTAACTTTCTTAACAGTACAATTAATTAATTAATTAATCTCCATTTTTTGAAGACCTGAATTGGCAAAGGGCTTTTATCTCTCTGTTAATTTTGTGAAATTATGAGAAAGCCTGGAATTTTCTCATAGCTGAAGCCTAAATATACTCTTTGCTTCTTGCAAATATTACATATTGTTACATAAATTATGTATGTCTCCAACTTCAGCAATAGTCTAACTAGCAACCTGTATCAGTTTATTTAATTTATTTCTGATTCATAGTATGGTTAATAGTGAAATTTAAATTTGTATTTAAGTACAGAATCGGAGATTTATTTAATTTTTATCTCTGAAACTGAAAAATTTGATGTCGATTCTTGGACTGTGATCAAAGCAGTGGAATACAAACTTTTATGTGCTACAGATGCAGTTATGGACTGCATAAAAGATGAATCCTGGACCTACATATATAATAGAATTGTACTTAGAATATTATTTGTAGCAGACAATAGAACTTAGAATGACTTTTGAACCATTATATTTCTAAACATGATTGAACTAATACAGGATTACAGAAGATAATTCAATATTCTACCTGATTATATAGGAAACACTGGCTATGAATGTATGCTGACATACATTTAGGTACACATTCATTTAAATTTTATGTTGCTGCAACAGATACAGATGGGGTCATTTAATAACAAATATAAGTCTTGAAATAATTTCTCTCTCATCTTCTATCACAGAGGATGGAAGTCTGTGTCCCTCTCCCAGGCTCCTAGGAAAAGACAAAGATGTGTTTTTAATGGTCTTCGGGAATGTAAATCTACTGCTCATGGGAGCTGTCTTCTTTTTAGGAGCTGATGACAAAATAGATTCAGCCTGGGTTATGAAGGGAATTTTGAGTCAGGCACACCATCCTGCATGTCCTAAGGCCTAGCTACTTGTCATATCATGCTGTCCAAGCAGACACCAGGTGAGATTCTGAGGACTAGAAGTTAATGAGTGAAGCCATCCTTGTTTTACTCGGAGAGTACATAATCCTGGAACTTACTGATGTGAACAAAGATATGCCTGGATATTGCAAATCTCCAACAGCATCACTTCTGTGCATTATATATCGCATCATATGCGACTGAAGGGTACTATGTTCAGTACTCCTCTTTTCTGTTGTTGGACTTTCAAGCAACTCATATACCCACCAGTGTTAGTTGCCCTTAGAAATTATGCACCCAGCAGCTCCTCCGTGGTCTCCTGGACTGAGAAGTGCGACACTTTCAAACATTCCTTGGTCCACTGTTTTCTCCTTCAGCCTTTGGTGACTTTTTCAAGCACGACAGACATCCCCACACAAATGACAGACACCTAAAAGTACTGCCTTAGGCTCCTCAGGATGACTTTCTTTACTCTGTTGAAGAAAAACAGAACATTGAGACTTTCCTTTTTAGCCTTTTTCTGGCTCTTGAAAATTGTTAAATCTCGGTTTTCAAAATCGAGCTTTTGAGGGGTCTACTGTGATCCTCTTACTTGGGCAGTGTTATTCAGCTGCTACTAGCTTGCAGCCTAGAAGGAAGAAGACCACTTGACTAGCCCTTCATGAAAAACCCTATACTCAACAACTACTTTCCTTTCTTAGAGCTTACAGATGTGCTTTCGTTCTCTGGATTTAAAGAATTCCTCCGTTTTGGAGCAAAGTTTAGGCTTCATGTGCCTATTACAGTACACAGAGCTGAAAAACAGCTGGTGCTTCGCTGCACAACTGAAGTTTTAGATAATAAACAAATACAGTTTCCTAGAACCATGGGCAGCTACTGTTCATTTCAGTTCACAGTCACTGTACTATAGGCCAGAAACAAAAGGATCAATAATTTTAAGTGTAAATAAATGAAATAATAATAAGAATGCTGCTGTTATATCATACAGAATAAAAATGACTGTGATGCATTTTGAATGACTGAGAGCTGATTAACATTGCATAAATATAAGCATAAGACTCTAAGCAATTTTTTCCATTATCCACTTCTATGTTTTTTATGCTATTCTTCTATGTCATATAAAATTCTTCAGTGTTGGTATCATCGAAATGATCAATTTTTCCAAATTTAAGTCATTGCTATAAATCGGCAACCCAAAGTTGCTCATTCAGTAATGATATTAAACTTGTCCAAAAACTGGTTCAGTTACATGATCTTTCATATATTCCTTGGTTCATATCGGTAAGTAATTTGCAGAAAAGTTAGCTCTTTTAATGGAAATTATTTACTTTGTGATGTGGGTTTACCCTGATGAATCTTATATAACAAGAAAAAAACACAGGAATTTTTATTTTACAAGATTTTAAGTTTTAAAATCAATGACAAGAAAATAATTCATTAATTATTTATTAGTACGAATACATTTTCTCTTCTCTTTTTATATTATTATATATATAAAGGAAAATTTTAGAGAAGAAAATGTATTTTGCAGGATAGAGAAATTTAAAACAATTTTTTTTAGACCATTTAGATGGTGTAAATATCAAGATAAAATTATGACCTCAGTAAAACTGGTGCGTGCTTTGCCATTGACTTCAGCATAACTGAGATTTAACCTACAGAATAAAAGAATAAATGAAAGGTTTTCTTTAGAAGCTGAAATATGATCTACTTTAAAATCTTAGTAAAAACTTACAGAGTGCATAATACAGTCCAAAGCAATTTTACATCAAATATTTACATGGCATTTTAGTCACTGGTAGCAAAAACATGAAGGAGGGTCTCCAATGTATCAAATTTCTGAAGAAGTAAAACTGATGGCTGCAGTTCCCATGCTAAGGAATAAACCTGCTCACAAACCATAAGAAAATAATTTAGGTCTTGCATTTCAGTTGGGAGATGGGGACTTGCAACAGAATTACATGGCAACATACAAGTTTGCAAACAACATAAATAGAGGCCTGTCCCCAAAAAAGGAGTATGACACGGCTAAGAAACAAACTAGAAAATTTTAATTGTTGAATAGGAAAGATGGACTGAAATGAACTTTCCTTCTATGTGATTTCTGGGTCAGGAAAATGTAGGAGGTCTCTTTATTTTCTTATATGTCATTATTGGAGCTCTCTTCCTCTCCCTAAGAGGAAAATATCTTTATCAGTTCTTCCCTGCAGCAGAATATGACTAATTCCAGCATTAGATAACAAGAGTCATTATTATTCAGGAGTTATCAAGCTCTCCACAGAAGCCAGAGTAGTTTTTCTGATGGTATATCAGTATATACTAACCTCATGTAAAATTGCTTAGTCAACTGCACTTCCTGACCATTGGAGCACGGACATAGACTTGAAGAAGTCAAGCCTTTTTTTTGCACTGTGTGTTCAGATCTAGTTCTCACATCTTTAAATCTCTTAGGATGCAATTTTCTCCTCCTGCCAATGTTCTATGAACTATTATTTTATTTTCTGAGCAGCAGGGATAGAATAGCAAGGTATTATGAAGAATTTTAGAAGGCAAACTATTTTTTTCTACAAATATTTGTAGAATACATTGCTAGGTCTCCAGTAAGTGCCTTGGTTAATTTGAAATTAAAGTTGGAATGTGTATGGCTCTGTTACCTGAGCCCTTTCTGAAACTGAAATTCATACATTTGAAAATGCCTTCAGAAAATGCTTGAGGTCAAGGTAATAGTGAGTTTGGGTATAGCATGAATAGATTTTTAGGGAATCTGTATTTTTTCAGAGCCACTTCCTAAATTCTGGACACTTCAGTGTTACTGTGCAGCTATAAATAGAGTAGGCCATAGGCTTTCAGAGAATTTCAGGGAAGATTCAGGGACTGTAGGAAGCCCATCTGTATTGCCCCTCAGCCCACCAGTAAAGGCTTCCAAGCTGAGGAACACTGATTGACTGGCTGAGCAGTTCTAGTCTGAAAATAAAATTGAATGTATTAGCTTTAGTTACCAAAAATGAAGGACCTAGAAATGCTGATGTGGTCACTCCAAGCAGATGGTTTTGACTTTCGAAGCAGGCACTAGGTGCCTACCAAAAGGGGCTCTACTTCATTTACATACACAGATTTGGGGAAAAAAATACCAACTGTAAACCAAGATATAAATATTAGACAATCTGAAAATGGCACAGAGCTACACTTTTCAAACAATTTTGAAGGCTTAGGAATTGTACAAGTAATTTTGCTCTCTTCAATTAATTTCCAGTGTTCTTTGAATTTTTTAAATCAGGTTACTGGAGAGAGCAGCTAGGTAAATTAGCAAATAGTTGAGGGGTGCTGTAAAGAATAAAACTTCAAAGAAAAATAACACAGAGTTCCAGGGTGGAAGCAATACTGATTTTTATTAGGATGTCGACCACTAATGCTGATTTCCATGTGTGTGAAATAGATAAGTCATTTCTCAAAAAGAAGGAGGATTCCATTTAAACAATTACCTTTTTATAAAGTTGTTTACATGGCAAGACATTCGTCTTTTTTACTGTTGCCAACTATATATAAAATACTAATGCAGGTCGTTTCAGTTCGTCCAGCTGAAGTTCTATGTGAAAGGAATAATTTGAACACTTTCTGAAGTAGAAGGAGAGAGGGTGATAGTGGGCGCGTATCTTTAAGGAACCCTAAAAATGCTTAGTGTGCACAAGAAGAGGTAACATTTCCTTCCCACGCTTTCCTCTCATGGCAGTACCTTTTCCAATATTTTTGTGATACCTTATGCATGGAAACTTTGAAATGTTAGATAGGATGGCACAACGCAGAGTTAGCAGCCTTTCAGTCTTCATTACTTTTAAAAAAGATTTTATGTTTTTATCTGAAAAGCATGCTGTTTTCTGCTTTAATTTTTTTTTCTTAAGGGAAGATAAAAATGTATTCTAATACAATGATTATATGAAAACTGAAACCTGATACCTAGCTTTCAGGCTAAGCGGGGGAAGACACGGGGAAGAAAAATCTCATTCAGGCCTGCATTGTTTTCCAGCACCTTTGCCCTCAATTCTAATACTTGAGTACTTGCATTCTTAAAGTACTTTAGGGCTTTGTATAAAACACCCAACAGGTTTCAGAAATTCAAAGACACACAGAAAAATGAAACAAAAAATTTTATATATTCTGTAAGTGTTTCTACTTGAACACTTTGTTGAAAGAATTCTGAATAACCTTAAAGAGGCCCCTGAAGATTTTCTGATTCAAATTTCAACTCAAATTCTGCTCATTATGGCTAAAAAAAGGTAACCAAATAAATTTCTTCTGTGTTTTTTAGGTATCCCGCAGGTTGCTAGTAATGCCCTAGAAAAGATAAACTCATTTTCATTTGTTGCAGCTACAAATAAAGGAAGGAGAAGAGCAAGGTAAACAAAAGAACAGGAAAAAATCCCTTCTGAAAAGATAAAGAAAAAGGAAGCTGATCAAACTAAACCAGCAATAGTTCCCTACTGCAGGGTTTGGGGGCTTTATCTGTTTGGTTTTTAAGGTTTTGTGGGACTTTTTCCAAGTATTAACATTTGAAGCCAATGGAGAATTTCATTTAAGCCTCTCAATTACTCTTTGAGAACAATAATTGAACATGACATCAACGAGAGAACTAACTTATTTATACTCCTTTGGGATAATTTTAAACCAGAAAGTGCTGCATAATATTCTGTCTTGTAACTACAAGAAAATGGTAATGACTGCATTTTTCTGTTAGGCACATGGTGTTCTGCAAGGGGGCACATGAAAAGGAGAGTGGGATGTTGTGCAGGGCTATTTTGAATCCCATTAGGAGAGATCTGACAACAAATGGCATAAAGATAGACTAAAAAGAGGAGTGTAGACAGGAAGGAAATCATGCCTCTGTGTAAGATACGAACCCAGCTTTTGTGCAGCATTGAGCAGAGCTGATGGATTTTCCCACGGCATGCCGCACAGATCCCATCCATGCAGAGGTTCAGCCTCATTCCCATACCTTCCCATATCATCCAGGATAAGCCCCAAATCTAGCTTCTTTGAACAGGCTGGCATGCTATCTCTGTCATAACATCCAGTGTGCAGTGCAGGATGAAACGAGGCACTTCAATGCATTTCCTTACAGCAGCTGCTCATGCCAGCACATGAGCTTTTTAGCCCCAGTAGAGCAGACACGTCTGGCCCAGGGTCACCAACTGCTTGAATACAACATCTTCTCAAAGGCTTCCTGTACATAGGACTGAAGCACTGCCTATTTTAAAAGCTGTTGAAAACCCAGATGTTCAGGTAATCTGTGTTGTCCATAGAGAAACTGTACATTAATTTGAAGCATACAATTGTCTGATCAGCAGTAGCAGGTAGAAAAAAATAAACAAGCTAAATTATAATTTGAAGGTACAAATGCAATGTGCCTTTAGAGGAAAAGAAAACCTTCAATATAAAACAGGAACAGAATATTTAGTAGGAATATAAATACAAAAGAGAGCCTATAAGGGCCCTGAGAAAATGGATGCTGTGTTAAAATGTATAAAGATCCAGAGCATTCTTTCATAAAGAATTTGAATTCAAACACTACTGCCTGATGAAAGCTCCAGCAATGTCTGAAAAAACTTCAGATAAAATTTCAATCAGCAAGGCAACAGCTTGAATTCATGCCACAAGTTTTAGGAGATTAGAAGTATTTCTATTTTCATTTTCTTTCCTTCCCTGTACACTTATTGAAGTGGTGTCTGTACAGAGATAAATGCATTCAATTTTATACCACCATAGTTTGTATAAGTGGCCATTTTCCTATTCCCTAAATGTGCTTCAATGACATAAACAGGACGGAAGAGAAAAAAAATATTCTTTCAAGGTTTTTGAGAAAAACTTTTTGTCTTTGTACATTGCACCATTTTACATCAACTTAAGTGCTTTGCAGAGAAATGCTTCAGAGGAACTTATGAAGGTTTGTGGAGGAATCAGAGCTATTGGTCTAGAACTTGTATAGCCTACCAATTCATTTTTTCTTTTCCTACCTCTATGATAGGTAAAAGGTGAGATTTTTTACTTTGGATTTTGAAAGATTCATACAATGCATCTGTTTGGAATACCTTGATCTCTTATTCTATCACTGATAGCATTTATATAAGAAAAACAGTTAGAATTGTTATATTTTTCGATTTTAGTTGCACA
The DNA here is from genome assembly GCA_013397845.1 of Melanocharis versteri. Taxonomy (NCBI): domain Eukaryota; kingdom Metazoa; phylum Chordata; class Aves; order Passeriformes; family Melanocharitidae; genus Melanocharis; species Melanocharis versteri. The sequence goes on from VZTG01008964.1 coordinate 772,177, forward strand.
TGGCATTCCAGTACAGACAGAACCACCTACATTAAAAAGCAAACCAAAACAAAGCAAACTGAAAATTTTACTCATACTCTACTTTCTTTTGGGGTTTTGATGAAAAAAACCACTCTGATTCATAATGCTGGAACAATTTTTTCTTTCTGTATACCTTCAATAAATCACAAATAAACAAAAGTTTTGACACCCTTCAGAAAATATTTGTGAGCATTTATCAGGTTGTTAAAACATATTTATTCCTCAAAATTCATTAATTAAAAGTTCATAAGGGCTTCATTAAGGGGTCCATCATTAGTCATATACCTAAAATTTCTCATTCTATTTTCACCTTCTTATAATAAATATATCTGAATAGATCACATGGGGGTATAGTGCCAGTTTAGCAGACAATAAGGTATTTAGTAACAGTGTACATTGCAAAGTTAAAACATAATTATCTTTTACTTTGACATACAGCTGATATTGCTGCGTCTCTTGGTTCTGACCTTCAGTGAGTACTGGTGGCAAATCTTAAAATACTTTAAAAGGTTTATTACACTGTGTCTTGATTTCTCATTGCCTTCTAATGAATTAAAATTAAATTATATCTAACAGATCATTTGTTGATGCCAAATAATAATGCGCAGTTTTAAGTCTGCACATCGTGTTGCAGCTGGCACTTACTGAATACAGAATAGAGAGAAAAAAACAGAAAAACAAATGACGGTCAAAATGAAATATATGAGTCAACTTCACTAACTTAACTCATCTGGGAATTATCAAGATGTTACGCACAGCAGAGGTCAACATAACTTCTTAAATTACTTCTGATCTCTTCCACTTGTAAAGGGCATAATTTAGAACTTTAGAGATAATGTTTAAGACATCATGGCCTTATTTCAAATCAAGGTTAAAGAGTTAGAAAAGACAAGTTTTCTCAATACAGTGACAGATTTTATGAGGTTTAACTCTATTCATAGCACAATTATGTTATTCCATTTCCAATTTTTTTTCCTGTGGTGGCACAAAATCCCTAACCTGGCAGCTACCAGGCAAGGCTTTGTGTTATTTGTTCGACTTCCTTGCAAAACAGAGATAAAAATACATGTGCTCAATACTCCAGTTTAACCAATTGAGTCTTGCAGATTTTAAGTTACTATGTTCTACTATGTAACCTGCATGCAGATATCACTAGAAACCCACCAAGAAACAAGGTCTCTTCTGTTCAGCACGTTCACCTGAGGTCAGACTACATAAATCAGGTGCTCTCTCCTCTAGTCATCCACTTTTTCAATAGCTTTTTGGTCATCAAATGCTTATCCAGGTGGACACTTGGCTTGAGATTCTTTCTCTAAGGAAGTTTAATGTATGTTCAGTAGGGAGAAATAATTATAAGCAAAACCACCACACATTCATAAACAAATAACACCATATAGGTTTCAAAACATTCTAAAATTCTTAGCAAGCAGCATAAAGACTGGTACAAAATCAGTAATATTTTCTCTCTGCCATTTCCTCGTTAGCTATGGGAATCTGAGACAGAAGCTCAGAACTCTGACTTAGAAACCTTGTGCCTGCACTTGGAATTACAACTTTTACTAACAGTACTTGTACTCTACAGTCCTAAATGGTCCTGCAAAGAAAGAGGCCTTCCTCTGAAAGTCTCATTTTCCTGCATTTTCCACCCCAAAGTTTTTGCACATCTCTTCTATCCTTTGTAACTTATGCCTTTTCTTCTATTTTTGTTTTTTTTTTTTTGGAGGAATACTCATTCCCAAGCGACAGGCTGATATCCATGACTAACAGTTTAATGAATAACTTTTTGCTCTGATTACATAATTTAAGATTGAAATCCTCTCTCTGAGATTTAAATGCTTTCAAAAGCCATTTTATGATGAATATGGATTGAACTTGGTTTTTGCTTTCAGCAAAATGGATACACAAAGACACTTCACAAATCAGCAGCATTTGTAAATTAATTCCATAAAGCATTAAACAAAGAAAAGAAACAGTTTTGTAATCTTCATGGATTTGTCCAGCAATTTAACAATTTCCAGCAGTGATCAAAATTATATATAAATTACTTCTATGATATTTTAGGAGGTTTTATTTTCTCATTTCTGAATATCTCCTTATCCATCTACCTGCAACTAAAGTGAACACTTAGACACCTGGCAGCAGTTTTAATATAGCTACCCAGACTTTTAGGAATCATACTCAAGTGCTTTGAGTATTAATTAATTTCTCTATGCTTCCATCTGCTTAATGAGTAAATATTTTGTTGAATAAAGTCTACGTGAGGAATGTACCAATGCATCATTTCTGAAAACAATTAGGAAGTTTGCTTAGTTTCAAAATTCAGAATTAGAATTTGGACATTTTTGAGAAGGAGCTATGGTGTAGTATTCAGCCAAATGCAAGAAATTTCCATAACAGATGGGTCAGGTAAAAGCAATGTGAAATGAATTTCAATAGTAAAAAATAAATAAAATATATTAAAAATTATTCGTAATTGTTTTTCTTTTAATTCATGCAGTAATCTTTCTACTATGCTTTGGGTTGTGTTATATATTTCTGTAAAACACTTCAAAGAGTATTCAACTGGTGATATTTTTCAAAATACAATACTCCAGTTTTTCAGACAAGAGTGTCCAAACAGGGGGATACTCATGAAAAAGTAGTAGCTGGATGCAATATTGAATTATATGAATACACTATAATGATAATAATTCTAATGCAATAAAATTAACACTCTTTTCTAGTAATCTTCATGCAAACATTACAGTATCATGATGTTATCCAAGTTTATTTATTATAATTAAATTCTAGAAGAGGTATGCTTGAATTCTAAGAAGAAATAAAACTTTCCTCTAATGAAGTGTAATATTTTTTCCAGGTTTCCTTGGCAAGCATGTCATACTTTTTGAGAATTAGGGGAGCTCGGCACTGCCAGTGAGAAAAGGAGTTCAGTGACACTCACTCACTTTGTCACAGCCAGAGTATCCACATGAATCAGCTGCAGCTCTGATTGTGATGCTTACCTTTTGCTCTTGCTTTGAAGTTGACAGAAGGGACAGGACTCCACAGCAAAGCAGAGGATCATGCCCAAGACACTCTGAAATGCAATCGGAATTGGAATCAGACAGCCTGAAAAATTAAAATCCGAAAATGGTGAAGTAGGAGCTTCTTCAAACAGACATTGGAAGCTGCATGGGAGGTAAGGGAGATTGTCAGGAGCAATGTCTGAGATGGCAGTGGGAGATCCTCTTCACTACCTTAATCAGTCTCCAAGGGCACGGCACTGCCCAGTGATGCTATGCAAAGTTATTATTACGTTCTAAGGATTTGTAGACCTGCGGTTTCAAAGAAAAGCTATCAAGCGGATACATGAAGTAAAGGGTAAAAGAAAAAAGCACAAATTAGTATTTCCTCTCCCCCACCATGTCCCACACGGTTCAAACACGGTCCAATCCATTGCTGCATCTTGGGCAGCCTGGTATTGACTCTCATGGTCTCTGTAAAATATCCTTCCTCCCTACTGTTCAGTCCTTTGTGGCATTTCTCTGTTTGCAAGCTCTTCAGATGAAAGTCCACTTTGTTTATTTTAAATGCAATACTTTATATGCTACAAATATATATACATATATGCATAGATATACAGCATATATGTGTGCTCAAGGGGGTGGACTATTGCTGAAATTTCCAAAGACTATTCTTTATAAATGATATCAGATTATCAAACAAGCAGTGACACTTGCTCACCTTAAAACAAGAAATGAAAATACTAGCAAGTATTAATAAGAAACAAAAGTGTTTATGTAAACATAATTAATATTTTCATAATTAATATTTCAGGGCAAATGTCTTTTTTCAAATCAATTCACTTATTCCTACAGAGTTTTCATTTGTATGTACTACTACATACTACTTTAAAGGGATAATATCTTATTAGGTTCCCTATTGTAAGGTGTGGTAATCCAAATTCAGATCCTTCAGTGTGCATGAAATGTGAACTCTGTAAAAATTATTTCAAATGTTAAACACATTATGCAGAAGAGACTAAAGTTCACCTATGGATGCAATTCTGGGATCAATATAAGTATAAAGGAAATGTAACTTAGAACAAAATAATATGTTTGAAACAGAAACATATTTTTCAATTCCAGAGCTTTCTGATGACTGAATATATTTCTGTCTTTGGTCACAGCTGAAATCCTTTTAAAATTCATTTCAGGAGGTAAGAGGTTGTTCTGAAATATGTCTCTTTGTTATATAATAGTTGGTGAAATCACATTTTGTGAAATAATTTTTGATCATGTGAGAACAAAACAGTGCCATTTTAAATAACTGCTCTGGAAATAAGATGAGCCTACTTGCACCTCTGATTTGTTCATGCAAGAAAAGCAGCATGCTAACAACTAGTTCTGTTTCAGTACTTGGGCTTTTGATTTCATCTCCACTCAATGAATATGAAGAGCAGTAAAACTGAGATAAAGATCATTCCAATTAGAATATTATCACTAGAGGGAGAAATTATCTATTAATATTTTTAACAGATCAGAGGAGAAATTCTATTTCTTCTTTGTACCCCACTACAAAAATATTTTCAAGAAGGATTGTTTTGTTCATTCAAATGCTCATATATTAATAATATCAGCAGCACAGACACATTTTTTTAGTAATTAAGTAATGTAAATAGGATCTTATTGTGCATTTAGGGTTTTTATTTTTTGATGTTTCTTTGGGGAGGGGTGGTTGCTGTTTTAATGTTTTTTTCTTTCTTTCACAGTCATATATATAAAATTATTGCTGTTTGACTGTTGCAGATCACCAGGGCTTGCTACAAAGGATGTGCCAAAATTAAGCTGGGGTCAGCTGCCAGTATTAAATTTGTTGTTTGTCAGTTTATGAAGCTTTTCCTACTAGCTACTTCTTGTTATTTTGTGCACAGATTACCAGGTGCAGTCAGTCAAAAAAAAAAAAAAAAAAAAAANAATAGAGAATTTTCTGAAACACCCATGGGAAAGGAGGACAAATCAAGAATTCAGCTTTTCTAAGCCAGAAATGAAAAATTGTTCAGTTACGTTGCATTCCTGTGCATACTCTATGGACTACAGCATGTACAAATAAGTACATGGGAACTTCATGAGTACATAAAGTAGATCATAAATGTGAGCCTACAACTTTATTCCACCTCTATTTTAACACAGTAATAGGACAGACATAAAATTCATATATCTGGGTTATGACTTCATTACATCTACTTCAATTTCCACTAGTAGTCTGCAGGTGTTGCTGAAAGGGTAAGCAATTCTATTACTGTTAAATGATGCATTTTGTAAATTTCTCTTTGTAAATCTTACTGTGAACAAGATTAAAAATTATTACTTTTCATGTTTTTAAGGAAAACCTTGATTCATGTAAAATAGAATACAAGTATTCTGACAATCAGTAGAAATTGCTGTGACTTACTTTCTGCTGAATCTTTAAAAATCCTTTAATAATCTCTTGTACTGCATGCTTTCAGTTGAAAACTCTTGAGTTTTTGCCTTGAGTGAGCTACATTTCAAACTTTTCTTTGCTTACTCTTGTCTTTATGAGAAATAGGTCAAGTGCAGAAATTCGCTAATATGGGGACTGAATCGGCTTTCGTTTTATATTCCATCTGGATTCACTTACCCAGAATACATTACCACGTCTTACTGGTGTAAATGATCCCAGCAAGAAATAATATCAAAGGAAATAAATGGAATCTCAACTTCTTGTCTTCCTTAATGGTGGTCTTTGTGATGTCCTCAATGTTATCTTCTAGTTCTTTTCTCGTTTATATGACACTGTTTCTATTTTGGAAAATTTTCCTTCAAACCATTATCTTACCTCAACAATCTTTGGACATTTTATATTTGTAATTAAGACTTATAAAGACTCTACATATAATTAAGTCAAGTGATGTTGATATTGAACAGCAATGCAGAAGTATCCAAGCTACAGCTGAAGTGATTCGCTAGATGCTTATAACAGAGTGTAGCACTGGGGAATGTGCCAGAGCACATTGGGAAAGAATAGAGCTTATGGGATTCAGTGTCCAGGCCAATAAACTGCACAACAGAGTTTCATTGCGTTTCCCTGAACTTTCACTTCTGAATATAGCCATCACTGAGCCAATTGCTCTGCTGGTACAGACACGAACTAAATTATCTCATAATGAATCAAATGGCAGATTAGTTTGTAAGAACTCCAAATTTTTTTTTGATAATTTGCAGAGAGACTGCACTTCTTGAAAAAGGTAACCATCATAAAACATATGGTCAGATTCTATTATAAGGGTCCACAGTCCAATAATATTATGTTAACTATGCTTCACTCTTCTAAGCGTCTGACTGACTTCAGTATGAACAAAGGGATATAAAAGTGGCCTATTTTTTCTCAAGTTTAAAGATGATACCAATCAATAATCTTTCTCATGCATTTTTAATGCACGAGATATATTTTTTGAACCCCAGGTACATAGTTGTACAGTAATTATTTCTAACATGAATGGCAACTGCAGCCAGAAAGAGAAATTACTTCAGAAACAAGGTCCAACCTTAACTGTGAGTTTATAAAGAGGTGTGTTTATGCCCCATTCTATAAGTATAGATTAGTTTCTGCCTAAACTGTTTTAATACAGTAGCTTATGTCACAGATAAGCTTTTAGTCAAGTAGATTTTTCAGCTGATACAACTTAGATGAATTTACAGGGAAAGCTACTGTATTAAAAGTATTTTGCTCCTATCACGTATAATTTCACAAAAGGCATTAAAATACAGAACTGATAATAGTGAATGTATTTTTTACGCAAGTGTTGGTGAAGCCAGTGATAAAAAAAATAATAATTTCCCATTTTTCTGGCAATACAATATTCAAATAAACACATTTATTTTGGACCAGGGAGAATTAGAGAATAACAGCTGAATGTTGACAGGGTAGAAATGCTTGAGAAAGAATACTGAGATAGAAAGGCAACAGATGGATATAATTGAAAGCATTTCATACTGAAAGACCTGTAGCACAGAGATTTTTTATTCAAATAATCAACAAATATACATGAATTTCTAACTAGTTAAAAAGTCATAGCATTTCTATTGCTCACCTCCTTATCCAAGGTAAAGGATATTAATTTCAAGAGTTACTTAGAAGTTTGGTCAGGATGAAACGTATGAAGTAATATTTGACTTCTTAACGAAATAGTGATGGAAAGGGGCTACTAGAGTTAATTCCTAAAGTTTTTATGTTAACTTTACCTAAATTTAGTTCTCTCAGATTTTGATAGTGAATTTAGGGGAGTACAATTATTTGTCTACAAAGTATCTCTAAAGAAGCATAACACAGTGATTTTTTTCATGATTTCATATAAGTGGCTTATATGTGAACTTTGTGACCAGCGCCCTCAAATGTCCAGATTATGGACCAGATGTTCTTTTCTGTATAGAAACCTAAGCATCTTCTGTGTGGTAGCAAGCATCACGGCATATATTTGGGCAAATTCCTCAAGATGGACCTGGGATGAGGCTGAGGCACTCGCTGAGCCTCTGAACTCAGAAACATTTGCTGAGCTCCCATGGCCACTGAGAGCAGGCAATACAATGCTCAACTCACCTGTCTAAACATAATATGGCTGTCCATTAAAAATACCACAAAGCGAGCTTTAATGTCTGTATGAATGACACATCCTGACTCACCATGCTACAAAGGACATGACATTTGGGGACTTAATAAGAGTGGTAAAGAATCCACACCTAAGATTTTAGTAGATATGAGCTATTCAGAGGACTCGGTGGTAATAACTGGACAATGAAATTGCTTAAAATTAAAATCTTACTTATACAGTTGATTTGATCTCATGCGATTTCTGTTTCTTTGAATATTACTCATACCATAAAATATAATATCAATTTAGTAACCTCTTGAAAGATGAGTAGTCCTTACTGCTGGATGTCTACTCTAGCTTCAAAAAATTTAATTGTATTTTCTGCAAGTGAAAAATTTCAGAATGACTTTGTTATTTTGCTTTTGTAGCATTGCAAGTATTTTTAATTGTTCCAGTTTTATCAAAATTATTTTCGAAGTAGATACCAATACCCCATTTACCAAATCATACTTTTGGTGACAAACAGATAAAAAAATCCAGTATTTTCAACAGTACTTAAAGGAAGCTCTTAAATTAGTTTTAATAGAAAATGTTCTCCACAGCAGAAGAATTTCTCACAAAAAATATTTTTTAAATTATTTTCCCTTATTATTTCTTAACTTCATTACTATTTGCAGAAACAATTTTGTGCTTCATCTCTGAAGTTCCTAGTCTGGGGAGGTTATTGCTTCCCCATTCTGCCTTCACTTGTCTTAGCAACAGCTTAGTACATGCACATGTAAAGGGTGGAGAGATACCAGGGACAGGCATCTCTTGATGATCAGATTTTCCAGCTGATAGATGACTGAAAAGATTTTTGCTCAGGTTGTGAAAGAAACCAAACCTTGTCACTGTAAAGCCACGCCCAGGCTTTTTATCCCTGTTTCTCTGTGGAACCAATAGTTGGGTGATAAACCCAGGCTGATACAACTCTGTGGTTTGCACTTGTATTTCTCTTTCTGGGCCTGAGACTTATTGTATAGATGCAGCTTGAACACTTCTTCACACTGGAGCTGAGAACTGTGCTCTTAGGGCTCATTTCCAATCTTTTCCGGGTATATTCTTTAGCCATTAGATTGTTTATCTATTTAAATATTTTAAAATATCAAAACCCGTTTGGCTCTTTATTAATATATCTTTTGAAGACCTTTTATTTTTGTGGGAGTTATCTATTGATTTCAACACATTCTTAACAGGGCTGAGTAAAAATTCTCAGTAGTGTTTAGCAAGTGGCATCAATCACTTCTTGCTTACAGAATTTTTAGACACAAAATCTATAGTTTCTGAAATATATTTAAGGAAAGTACAACATAATGGCAGAACAGTGATTTGCTGAGTTTTTAGTTTGATTTCATTTTCGGTTACTATTCAAGCTGCTCTGAGGAAAGCCTGATCAACAGTGAAAAAATAATAGCTTTTTAAGAAGCTTTCAGATACCAGCAGAGCATAAATTTCACAGGAATGAAGCATTACACATAAGAGAAGATTATTAATCCCGAATCACTTCAGAACCTGTCTTGGCTAAATTACTTCTTCAGGCTACAGTTATCCCATTTTTGTGGGTAGAAGGCTAATACTGAGAAATAAAAAGAAATATATTACGAAAAAACTATTAATAAAGTAGCATTCCATAAGATCTTACAGCAGAAACTCTTTTACCAACACAAATTTGACCTTGTGTCTTTAATTTAATTCACAATATTTCACCTGGGTTTTCTTTACTTTACAAGCCCCTTACACTAGGAAACAATTCCTGTTAAGAAGTGACACCTTAGCTATAATAAGCAGCTTCCTCTTTCTCATGATGGTCTTATTCTCCTATATCAAGACCTTTAGTAAACCGAGGAGTATTTTCTGACACCTTACTCCCAGTAGAAGTCTACTTTGGGGATTTCCTTGGGAGATGGGGGATCGAAGATGTATTGACTAGAAGATATTATATGCTGTGAAATACTTCCAATATTATGGTTTGGGTCAATGTATTTGCCATATTCTGCTCAGAACAAATGGTTTTTTAAGAGCCTGTCTTTCCTCAAAACTTAATAAACAAAAAAATGCAACTTCAACAAGAAAGAAATGTAGAAGTTAATAAAATGCTACTAATCCTTCTATTTTTGACATAAAATTTTAAAGGAGCGGTTGTTATTCAAAATACAGCTATGTGATTGCAAGACGAAAATCTCATTTATAAATTGATTCAGGAATACAAAAGTTTTTACAAAAATATGAGCCACCCGAGGTGATGGTTTTACAGTCACACTTGGGCATGATCTTTAGTCCCATGATAAATGTAAGTAACTTCAGCAGCTTTGAAATGGAAGATGAATTACCCAGAGTTACATCACTAACACTACTGGGTAGCAATCAGCAAAAGTTACAGACAAGCAAATGTCATAATTTGTGTTCTAGGTTATCCTATGGTAACTGATAAAATCAGATTGACCATTGAATTAATTTTAGTCTCACAAACAAGACAGAAAATAACACTTAAATGCTTTAAAGCAAACAAAGAAAGAAATGGAAGACTGAAAGGGATCAAAACCATTGTTTACTCTCCTTAGCAAGTCTTACATGAACTCCTTTTCTGGCAGGCAATTTTTAGATCAAACTTGTTTGGGTTTGGATGTTGTTGTCTTAATTTTAATTTTGGTTATTGTTATTTTATTCTTTTCTCTTTGTGCACACATAAACACCTCCAGTGTCAGTTTGTTAGTTAGTCACTTGTCAACACCAGTCAAAAGGCATGCTAAGAGAGCATGAGGTATGAAAATATGCTTAACTGAAATATGACAAGGACTACAATTTACTGAATATCTTTGTCAGGTTTATTGTGATAAAAAGACGTCTTACTAGATAGTCTATCATGTTTAAAATGCAATCAAGAAATGCACTTCCGTGCCACTAACGTATGTTTAATGTTAGCTCCTGGCTGCTTTTTTTTCTTTTTAGTTTCAGGGAAATAACTTTCTAGTATAACAAACACAAAACCTGTTTGTATTGTTATCTCATTGTGTCAAACCATTCTAATATTGCCAGAGTTGGGTTTTTTCCCTGTATTCTCTTTGAATGTTTCACAGTATTTACCAGCAATTTTTAAATGATTATTCAAGCCAAATAAAACAATCCAAAACGAAAAGCATTCTCCAACTGGCAGTAATATAAGCAATGAACACACTTTCATCCAATGTATGCAATCCAGCATGGAATCATAAAGAATCTTCTACTGAAATCTTTCTTACACCTGCATTTCACTGAAAGTCATGCTCAACAAAACTGACTACAGTTCTTAGTTCAATCTAGCCCTACTTTGTGAATGTCTGAGTTTTTCAATGCTTGGTTGAAGTCAGTGATAGTTAGGCACAGTGTGGTTTCAATAGTGTTGTTTCTTTTTAGACTATTTTTTTGTACTACCTCTTTATGATTCTGCAGATTTCAAGGTGTTAGTTGATTGAATGTGTTTTATCTGTGGTCCCTTAATTTCCTCTAAGTTATTTGAGGGGTGCTATTTGTCCCAAAATCACCATGTTAAAGGACTACATTGAAAAGAATGAAACAAGTAAGAAATAAATTAAATTTTATAATGGAAAGAATTTATTCAGATTTTGATATTTATGGCAGTAACTGGTTGTCTTGACTCTAAAATCAAGTAATATAACAGAGAAAATAAATAATCAGTTGTTGGTAGTTCTCCTCAAAATACAGTGGTACAAAGAAGAAATATTCCCTGCAGTGTGAATTAATATTTCACTGGTGTCTTAAAGGACTGTTCCACTTTGAAACCTTACTATTTCAACGGGTAGATAAGAATTTTGAAATTTGTATGCAGGACATTCATGCCATGCTTCAAAGCCCATGAAAAAAAAATATTCATAGCTTTTTTGTCAAGTCTTATGTCTCCTGATAGAAAAAAAACCACTGGCTTGCACCAGAAAACTGAAATTGCCATTAGTCATAGACGTCATTGTGATCAATAGAACCATCTTTAATGCCAAAACTAAAAATCAGTCAAATTATTTAAGAAGCTCCTGCAAATCATGTCATGGCACCAGCAATCTGACATGAAGGAAGAAGTCAAATTTTGGAAAAATATCTGCTGTGGCAAAGGCCAATATCTGCCAGCTCCACTATATGCAAAAATATGTCAGTCATTATACTTGCTGTGAAAAGTATAGACTACTTCTCATCTCTTTCGAAATAAGCTAATATCATCACAATAATATCCTCTCAGGCTTGGTTTTAACAGGAATTAAATCTTGCAGATAGGATAAAAATATTAACCCATAGCACTTCAGAGTCTGGACTATGAGGAACGTGATGTCAGCACAGAAATATAGTGTGTAACATTGACATGACCAGCAGCATTGCACTGCCTGCACACAGAAAAGATAAGAGTTCTGGGTTAGTCTTGCATTCAAAACTGGACACTCACACACTGCAAGTAGTAGCAAAGTCTGTCCATCCTGTAAGGATCTGATAGGAAAATCATTGCTGAATCGACAGGAATTCCGTGCAAGGCTTGTAATTCTGTTCTGCCTCCTGTTCCTAAAGAGAGTATCTTCTTGAACCCCCCCTTCCCAAATTTTTCAAATTATTTGTCTCATTAAATGTGAATTCAGAAAACAGCAGCAGTTTATTTTGTCTCATCAATCAAACCTGCCTACATATGCAATTCTCACACCTCCTCTTATGTGATTCTCCCCTCTACACTGCCCTTGTAAGACCCCACCTGGAGTGCTGCATCCTGCTGGGGTGCCCAGCACAGGAAAGCCATGGACTTGTTGTAGCGACTCTGGAGTAGGGCCAAAAAGATGGTCAGGTGGCTGAAGAACATCTCCTATGAAGAAAGGCTGAGATAGTGGTGTTCAGCCTGGAGAAGGCTCCAGGGAGACCTTAGTGAAGTCTTTCAATATTTAAAGGGGGCTTATAAGACAGATGTACTGTTTAGTAGGGCCTATTGCAAGAGGCAATGGTTTCTAAAAAAAAGGTAGGTTTATACTGGACATAAGGAATAAATTTTTTGCTATGAGGATGGTGATACATTAGAACAGATTCCCCAGAAATTTCCTCCTCATCCCTGGAAGGGTTCAAGGCCAGGTTGGGTGGGTATTTGGATGATGCCTCTGCCCATCATAGGGGGATTGCTGTACAAGATGTTCCTTCCAACACAATCCATTTTATGATTATATGATAACTATGTTCAGTCTTGTGTGAGAGACTAATTCTGCTGAGCACACCCCCTTTTCATTTTGCCCCCATGCTCTTCCATAAAAACAATCCCATAAGAGAACATGTGAGAATTGCATATGACAACAGTTCTTTTCATAGCTCTCTCTACTTAGTTTCATCTGTTACATTTTCTTTTCTTCAACTTACTGAAAAAATGGTAGGGAGATTTAGTTTTAAATCTTTCAAGCAGGGCTTATTGCCTGTTTGCAATCTGTCAACTAGGTGGACTTGGCAATGCAAGTTCAGTCCTGACAGCTGCTTCTTGTGACAGGGTGAATGCGCTGTCATGCACATCACCACTCTGCAGACAAGAGTATCTTCCAGCAGAAAGCAAGGCACTAGGAAGGATGCTGTGTTCCCAGGTTTCATTTTGGCATGCATTAGAAGTCATGTCCAGAGCACACAATCCAAGATGTGAAAATGCCCTCTGATCCTTCAGTAAAACTGTAGCCATGTCTAATCACCGGCATTTGCTAGCTGAGTGTGTTTTGAAGAAAAGTGAACACATCTGATGGAAAACTTTTTTGTTATATTCAGAACACAAAAAAGTTTGAAAAATACCTGCAAGGATACCGCATTCTCAACGAGGGAAAAATGACTTTACAATAAATTTTAAAATTTTGCAAAGCCACTACTTAAAAGGGAAGAGAAAGAAGTGATAGATAAAGGAGAAATATTCATTGGAGTTTTTTACCGCAGGGTAGTGAAGCAGCTCAAAACAAACTCTTCTCTTCTCTCTCCCTCAAACTATTACTGGCTTGTGTGAGGTAGGAAGTTGTTATCTTGCTTGGCACATTCTCCCACATCACATGACTTCGTTGCTGTTCACACTAAGACAAGTAACAGTGAATGCTTCCTATCATCATGTACCTAGAGAAGAAAAACCGGAATTTTGGCCGCCTCCACTTCAAATGATGTGCATTGATGGTATTGCATTCTGACATTTCCTTGAAGTCTGTAAACGTGAATGTGCAGACTTTATGGAACTGTTAAATATGGTTCAGCACTGCCACCCGGATGGAAGTGAGGGATCTCAAGCCAAGAAGCCATCGTCATTCTTTGAAAAAGGGTGAAGTGAAGATAAAATGTGATGTTTTTTGCATCCATATGGGAGGCTAGTGAAGATCTTCACAATCCCACAAGAGGTATTTTGTTTGTGTGTTTTGACATAAATAAAAATACGTAATAATAAAAATGTGTATGCAAACTGTCCTATAAACAAAATATGTGCTGTTTTTCTGTCATTTACTTGAAGTTTCAGCACATGTACAGAAGTAAAATGGACCGTGGTCATCAATGCTAATATCCAGAGTGAACACTGGCATCTCTACTGCTGCCAACAGTAAAAGGCTGCCAGCCCAAATAGGTGTAATAGCCAACTTCAGAACAGAAAAAGGCCTCTTGCCTGGTGGACACACAGAAATTCCTTCTAACCTCTGGGCTTCTTCACTACCAAACAGGAGGAGGTCAACTTGAACAAGTTATGCCTTTCTGCTGCCCCAGATATCCCCAACTCCTGTGCCCTTAAATTATTCCAGCTTGGCAAAAAACTGGAGTTAAACTTACCCTCTTACATCTGTCCACCTAGAAAGTAGACCATCCCTCTATTCTCTTACTATTGAAGGTCTGGAAAATTACCGGGCATTCCAACAGCATTCCTCAAGCAGAGGAACAAAACTGGAAGACTGACGATTTCCACAGTACTGGTATTATAAGCTCAACTTTCAAAGGGAAAAAAACCTCTTTCAAAGGTAAAAAGAGACAAAACCTTTCATATTTTATGTGGAAGCCAAAAAAAAAAGAAGATATTAATGACCTTTTCAAATAATCCACAACTCCAATTTTTTCCACATTTTCAAAAAGAGACAAGTCAATAGAGTACATGGATAAGCACACAAATTTTTCAAGGGCAAAACCATGGTAAATCAAGAAAATACGCTCTTAGTCACCCATACTCCTGCCATTGTAGCTCCTGCCCTTTGTTTTACACTACGTTTCTGGTGGGCCTGTTTTTTCATATCTTAATTAAAAATATTTTCTCTTCACTCTCCATGTAAAGGAAGATTTCAATTAACTAACATATTAAATAATTATGATAAAAACTTTTGCTACCAGTTCTTTCTCTTGCAAATAAAAGTGAATTCCAACAAGCATTCAAATTTTGACTGATTGTTTTTCACGCATGCTATTTTTACCCCCAGATTGGACTCTGTCCCTTTCACATTTCCTGACATTTCAGTCTCCCTTGTTTTTTTTCTTGCTCACAGCTCATTAACGCACTTCACATCTGTCTATCATTACAAAAAGTTTAGCACATATGGAAGAGCTGAAAAATAAAAGAGAAGTCACTAGGGAAAAGAAAAATTTTCTAATGGCTGTATTGCATGTATGTGGCTCTTTTAGTTACCTGGGAAATGGCTATAAAGTGCAATATGATTGTCAGATTGATTCCCAAGACTCCAGATACAACTGAGTGTAACTGAAGTAGATATATAGTACACTAAAAATAAATTATTATCAGTTTTTCATTTTTTAAAGAGAAAGAAAACAAGTAAAATTAATTGTTGTGATGCATTTTTCCAAGGTTTGTTGTGAAATAAATTCTTGATTGTCAGACTTACTTTGCTAGAATGACAAAAATCAATTTAGTTGCTGTAAAGGCAAATCTATGAAGTGGTTCAGATGGCAATCTGCAAAGTGTTGAAAACCATAGCATAAAAATATCATGAAAAAAGCCAGAAGAGATGAAGGGATTTGCTAAGTCATCAGCTCCAAATTCTTGCTATAAAAGGAAAATGTTATATGATCCCTCCCATAAATACATCAAGCTTCAGTTTTAAAACAAGCTATACTTTTATTTCCACTGCTTTTAGAAAACTGTTCCGGGAGCTTACCCTTCTCTAGGATAGATATCATAAAATTGTAGAATCACAGTTATTGAATGGTTTGGTTGGAAGGGACCTTAAAGATCTCCTAATTCCAACCCCCTGCCATGGGAAGGGACACCTTCCACTAGACCATGTTGCTCAGACCCCATCCAACCTGCCGTCGAACACTTCCTCTGCTGAATACTCTCTGCTCATCTTACACTCACCAGTTCTGGCCCCAGCATTACCTTTTTGCTTAAGTACTAATTCTCCAGCATTTAGTCCCTATAATATTAACACACAATAGCTGTATTTCTTCCAAGGTATTCTCTTCCTAAATATTCCAATTTTCCTTTGCCAAGTAGGTTGTCTATTATGCTCACTATCTAATAGGCCACTTCTTCCCTCTTCCCGTTTTAATTCCATGCCCCATGATAGTAAGGAAAAAATGTACTGATTTAAAACCAGAAGATAGTAAGTAATAGAGGATGTCTTTTCTAGTTGTTGTTGCCTCTGCTATCATGTTGTAGGCTTTCACATGTCATGAAACTGAACAATTAATACACACTGGCCATAGTTGCTTATAAGTAGACTTCAGTTCTGAATGCCTCTATTCATATATGCATACATTTTGCTTATAGACACACATTTTCCAGATAATTGGATTCATTTCATAATAGACCAGATGGCAGAGCTTCTAAAAATCTATTGGTTTTTTCTCTGCTGTCTTGTTTTCCAACTTATTTCTGTCATAAATGGCAAGAAAACAATTATCTTGATTTATATGTGACTGTCTATACACACGTGACTGTTGAGGGAAATTAACTGCTGTTAGAACACTGGATACAATCACTATTAATAAAAAAGTGCTTTGCTCCAGAGAAATCTTAGGAAGCACATTGCCTGATATTTGTGAAAGAAGGAAGGAAATTATAAATATGTTTTTAGGAGACTGCACTTAAATACATTGTAAATGCAGAGTTATCATCTAGAGGATGGGTCCTCTGAGGTCAATAATTCACATACAGCGAAAAAAAAAACCCAAACACAATAACAAAAGCTCTTGGCAGATAGAATCTCTTCTCCCTTTGTGTGTGTGTGTGTACAGGCATTCGTTCAACCACAGAATGCAGATGACATTTAAACACAGCAAACCGCAATTGTAAGCCATGCATGTTGAAAGGATATTGATGGCAGATGTATACCAGGCAATGAGCTTCTGGACTGCTCTCTCTTGAAACAACAGACACAGCACGGCTCTGAGTTGAGTGCTGAACAGGAACAAAGTGCTATGGAATCACAGGTGTTATATTTTATGCCCATTCATTAAGGAAGGAAGATATGTTGAATCAATGCAGCCTGGAGGTAAAGAGGATTGGATGACTGATTAAACATCCCCATATTTAGCTGAGTAAGACTAGTTGTTCTGCTCATTTTCTTATCCTTGAGAATACCATTAGCCCATGTTTCAGGCAAAAAAAAAACCCCTAATGATCTATTTTGGTTTTTTATGAAAAGCTATTTGAATTCATTTTGTCACCTTATATTTCCACGTGCTATTTTAATGTCTAGTGAATAAGCAAATTCCAGTGAAAATGGGAAAGAGAAACAAACTGACAGCACAAAGCTTTTTTGCCTTATACATCAGTTCAATAGTTAAGAAAAAAAAAAGTGGCAAGATCAGTAAACTGGAACCGGTCAGTGACAGTCAAATCAGTTCAACTACTGGAATAAAACTGCTGGCCCTAAGCACAAGTGCCTGAAATTACCTGGAGTTCTGAGCTCTCATACACAGCCAACCACTAATCATGGAAACATTTTAATAACTCCATGCTATCTTTTGCTTTACCGAGATATTGTTCTGCTCACCTCTGTTGTGGAAACCCCATGTTCTACCCACACTGAATGGTGAGTGCTTGATGTACGTTGATTGGTACAACAGCTACAGATTTACACCTGTGTTTATGTCCTTAAAGAAAGAAGACAACTGTGATGGTGGGGAAAAAAACTCCAACAAACCAGTGGGAAAAAACCCTCCATACTTCAGAAGTGCCCATGGTGCCTGATGCAGAGAATGTCCAATCAACTGTTGTGAAGACGGAAAGCACTTAGGGTTATCATGTGGGTCGGAAATCTTTCCTGTATTTTATTTGACTTGAGCTAAATTCACTTTTGACCCTTAAAATATCAAACTTAATCGAATGTAAAACTTGTTGCAGTTTGAATCCTAAGCACCACAGCCTTGTATTTTTCTTTTTTTTGAATCAGCCAAGAAAAAGCACAGAGATTGCTATTCCTCTGAGACAGAAATTCTTAGGTAAAGAACATCTCCATGCCAACATTTGTCTTCATAAAGAAATAGATGCTCTAAAATCCAAAAGATTATCAAAAAAGCTTTTTATTATATATTCATGTTTTTTTTCATAGCTATATTTGATAATACTGCTCTGATGTCCTCTTCTGAGTAGTATTTAAACTTCTAGATTACTTTGCTACCTTGCTGTCATTTCTTTGTCAAATAGGCCAGGAGTAAATAAGAAAATGACATACCACAAGATGAAGACTCAAGTTACTTTATTAAAAGTGGTTGTCAAAGCAGACTGGTAATATTCATCTTTCATCTAAACTGTATGTCACTTTTTTTTCTTCCTGTTTTTTAAGACAAGAAAAGGATTTTGCTGTCTATTATCGAACTAATTTTACTTTAATTTCCTGTCATCATGTTTTTTTTTTTATTTTACGACACAAAAAAGTGCCAATCTGATGGACAGTTCTCCATTTATCTGAATGAATCAGCAGCTAAGTACCTATTTTTGTCAAATGCGGCTTCAATGAGATCTTACATATTCAAATGTTTTGAGCTAGGATTAATTATTTTAGCCCACCCATTTCTTCTTCTTCTTTTGTTCTTTGAAAAAATAGCTGAGTGTTTTCCAAAACTCTAAAAAAGAACAAGATAAAGCTTATTATTAAAAAAGTCTGTGCTATTAGAACAAGTTCTTTGTCTTGAAGGCATAATGACTTGTAGCATGCAGAGTTTTTCTAGTGAGAAAGAAATAACAATAAAAAAAGAGCAGCCTTTCAGATGCTAAATTAGATGCTCAAGAGAGCTCATGTTGTTTCAGGAAAAAACAGAAATGCACGCAAGTTTTACAATCTTCAACAGATTGGGAACTGCCACATTGCAAAGCTGTTCTTTGAGTCAAATATAAATGGTAGGCAACTTCAGAAAGTGGCTTGTACCATCTTAAGTAGGTGGAAATTAGTATCCTTACAGAATGGCGGGAAACTTTATCTGAAGAATCTGTTGGTAGAAATTAGAAATGAGACTTTATTTTCTTTGAATACCAGGACTTGTTCAACCAGCCTGACATATATCCTGTCTCATGTCATGCCAGTCAGTTACGTGGCTGGAGTCCACACTTCGATTAGGCAAAAAAGAATTGATTAGGCTGTTCTCATAGTTCAGGGGAAGTATAATTTACTCTTCTACAAGCTCTCACCCTGCCCTTGTTACCATTTGCAGGGACAAAGCTGTTGGGTTCTGTGCTGCTTTGGTTGCGGCAGAGTTAATTTTGTTCTCAATGGCAGGTATGGGGCTGTGTTTTGGATTTGTGCTGAACACAGGGTTGATAATATAGAAATATTTTTGTTATTGCTGAGCAGGGCTTACACAAAGCCAAGGCGTTTTCTGCTTTTTGTTCTGCCATGTGGACAAAGAAGTTGGAGGTACATGGGAGACTGGGAGGAGACACAGCTGGGACAGGTGACCCAAACTGTCCAAAGGGATTTTCCACATCATATGATATCATGCTCTTTATATAAAGTGGGAGGGAGAAGGAAGAAGAGGGGACCATTTGGAGTGATGGTGTTTGTCTTGCCAAGTCACAGTTACACGTGAAGAGGCCCTGCTCCCCCGGAGATAGCTGGACACCTGCCTGCCCACGGGAAGAAATGAATTAATTCCTTACTTTGTTTTGCTTCTGTGCATGGTTTTCACTTTCCCTATTAGTCTATCTTTATCTCAGCCCACGAGTTCTCTGCCTTTTAGTCTGCCAATTCTCTCTCCAATCCTTCTGGTGGGGGAGTGAACGAGTGGCTGTGTGGGGCTTGGTGGCTGCCTGGGGTTAAACCACCAGAAGTTCCCACATCAGACCCCAGCTCTCAATTACACACAGGCATCAGAACCAGGATGGAGCAGATCAGTGTAATACCTCAGATTTTTTTCCAGTGACTTTCCTTACTTTGTATAGATACAATATAGAATCATTCCCACATGCCCCACGTCTGTCACGAAACCAGGGACTTCTCAATGATTACTAACATTTTAAAATAGTTTCACATAATCTAAGACGAAATGGGTGTTACTGCAAAGACTCACAGTCAAGAGTGCTGCAGAAGTTTATACCACCTGAATGCCTGGGATTTTGTTTGCATGAATTTGAAGGCACTGTTTATTCCTTATAAGTATGACACTAGAAGAGGAAGAAAACAAGAAGTAGACTTCTCTATTTTTCTCCAGCTGGTAAATAATTTGATTTGTATGTTCCCTTTTTAGCCAAGATGTCAGATTCTTTCAGTCCACCTTATTTTGGTTTGCCCTATTGTTGTTGAGGCTGTGCTCGTGCTATACAGTCAGCTTCTTAAAAAATCTGTCTACATTTCACAGTAATGAAAATTAAGGCAGAATCTAAGATATATCAGCTACACTTATGTAATCTCAGGTGCGGCTTCCAAAGAGTGACCTACACAGGAAAAGAAATAGAAATAATTCCCCACATTTGAATTGTATTCTGCTTCTAAGTGAGTATGAATGAATGGTAGCAAAGGTACCTTAGCAGGCAATGAGAGGTGAAATGACAATGGTTTTTCCCTATTGAGAAAACTCAGCTGCATATCATTTTCTTAGGCTGAAATATTATGTTTATTGTTTTGATGGAGTGAAGACAAAATGTGTGATTTTACTTGGCAAGAAAAAAAGAGAATGTATTTTAGAAAGGCTTTTAAGAACCAGCAACAAGACACAGGTGGTAGCCAGTCCCAGGGAGTTCAGAGTATTGGTGTTGTGCAATGCAAGTAAAAATAGACATAGAGAGGATGCTTGGAAACAAAGAATACAGGGCTTTTCTATCAGAAAAGTCAGTTTTGCTGTGGGTCTCTGCACACACTGGCTACTCATTAAAAATAAAAACAAACTCCCTTTCCACACACTACACTTTTCCTGTCCCATACTCTGCAGTGTTATACATTCTTTCAATAAATAATAATATTCCTCTGTTTCCTCCAAACTATTAGCTAAATTTAGACCTGTTAAACACAACGTTTCGTGTTTTCGGAGGATGAATCATTTTATCCTTAAGACATAAGTATTTTAAATTGTACATTTTCTGCTTGCTGGTTGCATTAAGTAAAAAAAAAAAAATTATTCCAGAGTTGTGGGGTTTTTTTTCTAACAGTCAGTATTTAGAAAAAAACCTTATAAATAAAATATCCATAGTGTAAATTGTTGTACCTTTCCATTCTCATGCTATAAACCAAATATTTAAGCTGGACATATGGTAGTTTACCTCATAATCACAGTCTCCCATGCATACAAAAAATGAATTACCTGGGATAGCCAAAAAAAATCCAAACCTCTAATAATTTAATAATATCTTCCTTACTTTGTAACAAAAGTGTATGAATTAGAACTTTTTTTCAGATTTACTCAGTTATTGGTCATTTCAATGGCATATACCATGCCTGAATTTCTTAATTAGAAGTTTTGTTGCATAAATTCTGTCAACATTTTTTATAGGAATATGCTACACAAATCAGGTTTTGGTGTAAACTAATTATTAGTGTCCATAATTTTATGTTTATGAAGAAATTTAAAATATATCTATTTCAGTGTTTCCTTTTTTAGATAGAAGACACTTTCAAAGGCAAACTACTCTCTTCTAATAACAGGTTGAGTTTTATTTTAATCTTTAATGAAAAATTGAATGTTTAAGAGAAACAAGCTTTATAAGAGTTCTTCAGACTCTAGACAAAGGATAAATTAAGTGCTCAGTTCAGGCTCCCCTACATATCTTCAAATGACAATTGCCCCACTTATAAACTGGAATCTGAAAACTTCAGTTTTCTCTTTTGCAACTTAATAAGTTTTTTAAGTTTTATTGTATTTGTAAAGGCTTCAGCTGAGGTTCTGTACTTTTCTTGAATAATATTAAGCAATGCTGATGCTGCCAGGCTTAAATGAAAAGGAAGACACATTCTGGCAATCAAACTAGAATACATTGCAACTATAACTGATTATATGAATAATATGGAATGGTTTCACACAGAGACTAGAATGTTTGCATGGACAAATAAACATGCCTGTAGAACAATGATTACAGTGCATACATGCAAAATATGTACATGAGGTCTGTAGCCAGCTAGCAAATGTGTAGTATAATGTGTGAATGCATATTGAATACAAAGGAGGTTGTGGCCGACAATCTGAATTCAAGCTGCCAAATGGATAAATGTGCTGGCTTTTTTCAGCCAGCTGTTTACCAGCTGTATGTTTTGCTGCCTCTCAGACTACATGAATAAAACCCCACAAGTGGCATTTACGATCCCAAGATGGGAGTAGATAGGAAGTTCAGCAAACTTTAACTCTTAGGAGGGGTGAACCTGCCAGGAAAAGCCATGATTTCATTGGCATGATTTGGTATGTGGTTCTTGGGATGGTTTCTTCTGCAGATTTCTTTCTCTGATAGTTCATGAAGGATTAGGAGTGAGCATTACATTAATGGACTGCATTGTGTCAAGACCAGTGGTTCCCTAGAGGAATGCTAACCAAAGGATCTCCTAGGGTTCAAAGCAAAACTCACTAAGTGGAAAAAGAATTGTAAGCTGCAGCTTTCAGTAAAAATTAAGAAAAGGAAAATAAATAAATTTCATGTTGTAGAGGCTTATATTAGGGGAAAAAAAAGCAAGATGGTTTAAGGACAATAAATAAATTAAGTATAGTGAATAGCATTCTCAGATAAGGCATTTTTAATAAGAATTGGAAAGACGAGGAAACATACAGAAGGAAGACCAGAACCATTGCCATTTAACCACAAATTTAAAAAAAAAGAATCACCAAACCAAAATAGAAATAAAAGTTAGAGCATCAATGTGCCTTGAAGAACAATACAATTTCAAAGACAGAGAAGACAGCAAGGATACTCAATTCCTATTCCTATTCAGTCATAATTAGCTGTGTACCTGAACTGGGAAACCATCACATGAGTATGGACAGAGTATAAATCTTATTAAATAAATCTCATTAAATAAAGATGACACAGTTAAATAGAACAGGGAGCACCGTGTGGCCATAGGTCAGCAGTGGACTCTCTAAAACAAGGGCAATGCAAAAGTCACAAGAGTGACCAAGACCGATTTGGTCATTCTTTAGTAAAGAAAGAAAGACAAAAGAAACACAGAAAAAAACTTTGTAGAGTTTTGAGGTACTCCGAAATTGAAGAAAACTGTAATGCTATGAGAGCAGTTAAAAGTTGAACAATATATCATTAAAGGCATAGGTAGGATTGCATAATATGGCTATAAAATTTTGATTACCACACACAAAAAGTGCTGCTTTAAGTTTTAAAAAGAGAAAGACTGGAAATTCAGCAGAATTTACTGAAGTTGAAAGCTGTTCCTTTGTCACTAAAAGTCTTTGAGGCTGTTTTAATGGAAATCAACCTTTTCATAAAATCAAAATAGGCATTTATGCTGAATGCTCCAGGCTTAATGACAGTACAATTTCAAATGTTAGAGTCTAAGGAAAAGTTGATGAAAATTGCAAAGGTAGGGACTAAAAAAGTCAGCACACATGAGATTGCTCTCCAGGAACAGGTTAGATGTAAATACAACTGTGTTTTCTTAAATAATTGGTTACTTTAAAAGTTACATTGAGGAAATGGCTTGAGGTAGCTAGCCCTGAAAAAAACCTGACCTGATATGAAATAAGCAAAAAAGTGCCTGTGTTGCAGGAGAAAAAGAGTGGAACTATTTTTTTCTATTGCTCACAACCCACATTTGAATTGGCTAAATCATTCATGAAATTGCACCCTAAAGGAGGAAAATGGAATAAAAATTTTGGAAGGAACATGTACTGCTAATTTGTTTTAAATAACAGATTTGTTCTAAAGTGTACATAGATGACTTTTCTCCAACACTCCCCTCACTCTTGTTAAGAAATTAGCTATGAAGGGTGTCAGACAAGCAATTAAACCCTCTTCACTTCGTCACTGTGTTGTAGGAAAAAAAAAAAATTAAAAAGCAAGTGAAACTAAAGTTAGATCATCTCTGTTCAGCAGCTTTTAAACTGAAACAGAGTGAAATGATTGTTATCTCCAAGGAGCAATATCTTGCTTCACAAGATAAAAAAAGATCCCAGTAATGTACAAAAGGTTTAGGGACTGTATGTTTAGTATATATATATTACTGTAAGCCTTCAACCTGAGATCAGAGTACATGCAAAACACACTTAATAAATTCATGACAAGGAAACAGAGCTATTGTGAGCATGGAGTACAAATCTAATGGCTGAATCCACGCCAAAATTATCTTTGCTTATATGTGTCCACATATACACTATATATGTATGGATATGGGTATGGATATAAATATATCTCCACAGTATATGTTTTTGTGGACAGTGGGGTGTATACCCACAAGAGCTTCATAAAACCTTCATCTTGTCTTAACTATGTCATACAGCAATGGCACAGCTCAGAAGAGTTTTAAAAGAATAATGTCATAAAAAGCAAGAATGGTATATATCATTCCCTAGCAAGTCAATTCTAGCACAAAACCACAGTTGTTACATGTTGAATAACAGGAAAAATGGTGATCTTCTTTCACGGATCCTATAATTTCCCCATTTTTTAGGCCACATGCTGCGTTTTATGCTCAGCCTAAATTGCCGTGTGCCCACCTTTGTAAACATAGGAATACCTTCTAAAATACCCAGAAAGGGCTACTATACAGGAGCATTTCCCTCACTTGAGAAACAGATGGTGTCTATGTGAAGCATCCAGCTGAGACCCTTCTTCCAAAATCAAGCAACATATATAAATGAAAGACTTTAACAAACTCTTTGGAGCATTTTGCTAAAATTTTAGAATACGAATAAAAATCGTGAGACCAGTTATGAACTACTATAAGACTAAGATGCCTAGCTACAGATTTATAAACTCCTGTGCTATTCAAAATACCTAGTTTCAGTATGCATTTGCCACATATTGCGTACAATTAGTATGGCTAAAACATATGACAGGAGTTAAGGCATTTGGCTTCTGAAGACTAAACGTGACACAGCAAAAAAAAAAAAGAGGAACTTTAAAATTTTTCAGAAGTATATTGCAGGGAAAAATGCGGACTGTTTCCTTTCTTTCTTGAAAATGTAAACCAAAAAATCTGGAAGAGGACATTCAGTTTAACAAAAAAACAAACTTTACCCCCACCACTATAAAAAAAAAAAAAAAAAAAAAAAAAAAGAAGATGGGACTTGAATTGAGTAAAAAAATTGCAGAATCCAGTTGCTGGTCAGCTAAGCTGTACCAGTTCGTTTCTCAGTATGATGACGTTCTGCTGCTTGTTATAGTCCTGAACAAAGGAAATCAAAATGTCACTTCTGATATCTAGTCAAATTCCCTGATGGAAAGAATCTTGGGTAACAGAAAAGCAGACTTCTGAAGAGAAGCGAACAAAATGAGTGGACTTGCCTTAAGAAATGACCCGAAGTACAGGATTTCCCCCTGGATTTTTGCTGAGAGCTTCAAACATCTTAAAAAAAATTTTTAAAGGAATAAGATGAATTTGCTTTAGAATTTTAGCTGTCACAAGAGATAACTGTATGAGCTTTGTTGTTTCTATGCTGTTCAATTAAAATTCTTTTTTATAAGGCCTGATCTTGGTGTCATTCTTTTTGAATCAGAAAATCATTCTCCTACTAACCAACTCCCATCATTTTGCACCTTTCATAGAATTCACCTCAAAAAACAAAGCATTTGTATAAGCCTCAAAATGAAAAAAAAAATAAAAAGGTTAGTTGTAAAATCCATCACTCAGAAGTCAGAAAATTCAAAATTCATATGAAACTTATAAGCATGCTGCACAATTCATTTACCCAAGTGTGGTTGGGTACAAAACACAAATACCTTGTGTTTTGTAAGGGGCATAGAAAATGATATTGTACTAAAGTTGTATAGGCTACAATGACTCACAACAAAGTTAAATTCTGTGCAATGCTGCAACCTGACCATATTGCTTAGCAGCAGGAACATTCTATGGACACTTCTTGCACACGATGAAGCCAGGTTAGGAGAAAAACTCCTGTTCTCTGTCAGTGAGGGATATTTCTTTCTGAAGCAGAAATTAGATGGGTTCAGATGACAAGCCAAAAAAGAAGAAAACTTATCCCAGCCTTCTGGAATGGAGTTCCCTGCCCCCACCTCCTTTCTCCAGAAAATCTCTGTTTTGATTATGTGATACTTCAGTGTTTGGAATGAGTTTATACAGCCATGGTGTTGACTCATGGATGAAATTCATCCTTTGTTTGTGATATAAAGAGGCAAGTGCTCCTGATGCACACAGGGCTATTCATGGCTTGTGGAAAATCCTCACTTCTGCCATCTCTTAATTACTTCACTGTATGTTGCACTGTTGACTGAACCATTGCATTTGTCTTAAAATGTTTATGCTTGTTAAGGTTTTTTTTTAGCTGCTGACACATTCTGACCACAAACAAACAAACAAAGGTAAGTTTTTTAATCAGCTTTGTTTTGGTAAAATTTGAATAGAACGTCTTGCAATAAAATTAGGTACTCCTCTGGCCTGAGGGCCCTCCTCAGTAGAATATCTGTGACCTGCTGGAAAGCTAATATCACAAATAAATCTTTCATAAATGTCTTCAGTTAAAGAAAATATTCCTCTTTCAGAAAGAAAATATCCTATTTTTAATGCAGTATGTTGTGAAATATTTCTCTGTGTTCTGTATTTCTAGTATAGGAAAAGCCTTGAGGTAGACATTTTTGCACAGAGCATGATCAGCAACTTGAAGAAGTGCTTTATGCTATTAAAAATATGCTAAGCCCAGTAAAAAAAACCACTATTGAAGCCAGGCAATGTAGCTGTAACAGTCTGATGCAGACAAGTTTCTTCAGAATAAACTGTAGATAAATGGTTTTAGAGACGGAGAAAAGCAGCCTTTTGTGATTGCTATTTATTTGTCCAGTCTCAAAATGAAGGGTCAGATGTTAACTAGTTTTAAAGAATATTCTTACATGCACACCTGAGACTGTATAAACCTTCTAAAAGTACACCTGATATATAAAAAGTAAAGCATGTTCTGCCAACAAGGAGAAAAAAAAAAAATCCCCTAACAAGGAATAATGCCAGCTTCTTCTGGTGTTCTTCTGATGACCTGGTTTTCAACAAACTAATTTTCCTTACTTATGCACAGTGGTTTCCTTTCACAATTGTCCTGATGATGAAGAAAGATTAGGTCAACAAAAGAAATGTATCTTTGTCATATCTGACTTTCGTGTACTCTAAAGCAGCTATAAAGTGAACTTCATTGAAAATGTGCTATTCTAACCATTTTTTTCATTAAATCAAGAGAGAATAATTGGAGTTGTCATTTGAATCTGATGGAAAAGATAGAAAAGATGAAATGACAACCTTCTGATGGCATAATATGATTCACTTAATCATTATTCTTTAATAATTAATACCTCTATAAATTTCCTCCTCGCAGAATACTCATAAGATTAGAAAATATTATTTCCCACCTGAAGGTTGGAATATTAAGACACAAAATTGGTTTACCCAGGATTCCATAGTCTTAGATCAGTGTCTTAGGTGCTGAGCAATCCTTTCAACTCAGGCCTGACATGTCTGCTGTAGAAACCTCAAAACCAGAAGTAAAACTGTGTTGACAGAACTTAACTGTCAGACACATCAGAGGTGGCATACATTTGGCTCACCCCTTGCCAATGAAAGCTCTAGGAAAAAAATATAAAGAACTTTCATATATTTCCTTCTGTTTTCAGTTTTAACATCGTAACAAGATGCCATAAGCAACATTAATGCCTACTAAGGAGGTCTAAGTATTCAGCAGTCACTGCCAGGAGGAAAAATAAAGAGTAATATGGTAGAGTGCAGAGGAATTAGAATTTAACTCCAGATTATCATGAGTGGGTAACTTCTTGAAATTAAGGCAGAGGCCTGCTTAACTGTGGTTAAGCAATAATCCCAAATGTTAAGGACATGTTTGTGAAGACTTTTAAAGTTCTTTTTCTATAATGATTTGATTTTTTAAATTATTATTCTGATGGCTGAAAAACCTTTGCAAGGAAAGGCAACAGCTGTACTCACCTGAAACATAAACTAAATCCCTATTAGAAACAGCAGTTTTTTAAAGAAAATAAAGTAGAAAAATAGAAGAAAAGACATTGTCCACCTTTAAATCTTTAAATCTGAAGCATTCCCAATGAACAAAGCAGTAGATCATTCAGCACTGATAACAGCTGTTCACTGCTCATGGTCACAAGCTGGAGTTTCAAAAAAGATCATCCAAAGCAAAAACTGAGTTAGTGAATGACCAAATCAAGACACAGAATAAATTGTGGCTCAGTAAGGTTAGGGGAAAGAAAGGAATCAGTTTTTCTGAGCAGATGAAGTAAATGACAGCAAAGGTCACTTAACATACAATTCTCTGTTGTGCTTGTTCAGGTGGCATTGCTATGAGAAATGAAACATGTAGCAACTGTTAAGAACAAACAACAATCACTGTTAAGAACGAAAGGAGTTATCACAAGGTACACATTTCCACGACATCCAAACTTCCTATCAGTTCTTGCTGTTTGCATCGTTATTCACCACCAAGGTCATTAGTCTGTGTAGTCTTCATTGTTATGGCTGCTGTTCGTGTCAGGTGATGTTGATGTACCTAGGATGACACCCCAAGCACTGTGGCAATAATAAAACTGCATTCAGAAGGTGACTGCATGCAGGCTTGACCGCAAGCTGTGGTCCTTGTTGCTGTTGTTGTTGCTAGGTTGGGGGGTTGATTGGTTGATTGATTGGTTGTATTTATTCTGGGCTACGTTTGGGTTTGGTTTTTTGTGGATTTTTTTGGGGGGGGGAGGGGAGCGACGTTGCGTATTTTCAGCCACATAAAAGCACAAATTTATTGCATAAAAGCACAAATTTAATACATTTAATATCTAACGCACTGTCATCAGTCAGAAGTTAAGGTACTTGTATATGTGACAATACAGTCAATAGCAAAAAAAAATCTATACAACAGGATCTTTTTTTTATTATTCTATTATCCTGTGATCAGAAAAAGAAAACTGTATCTGTATCTTGATTTCTGAGTGTCATTTCCCAAGTGTTATCACTCTGAGATTATTCTACACTACCTATATCTTTCCTTCCTAACTTGAGAAGATTGCAGGCTGCAGAAATCACTGAGCAATATCATCTGTAAACTGAGCTTTAAACTTTGATGTGTCACATGCTAAAAAGAGAAGTTAATTTGAAGACAAGTTTCAAGACCAATTTTAGATGAAACACAATACTATTATCTCTGATACTACCTTATAAATTATTAAAAAGGTTAATTTCTGTTGAAAGCTCTTCAATAAACCTTTGTTTATTAATTGCCTCAGCTCATTCTCTCTTTAATAATAAAAGAAGCACCAATAATGAATGTGTCTCTTCTGCCTTAGGTATTATATCTGCCTCTAGAGCATGCAAAAAGCTTTACATGACTAAGCCAGTAGTCTTAATAATCCTTTATGATGCATTTTCATTAAAATTTGGTCTAGCATGCATTTCTCTTGAATGTACATGCTTTCAGGAATTCCAGAATAAAATTATTTCCTGTCAAACAATCAAGTTAATATCTTCGTATACCATATACATCATCTATTTTGTGTGAAATGGACTAGAATTATAGTACACTACACTAAGAAGTACATCGTGTGTACCGGAGCTTTTTTGATTAACCTTATTATTTAAATCTGCCACTCCAGTAGAAAGTACATGGCTTTGATTCAGTGAAGTGCAATTATTGTATTGCACTACTGGCAAATTTGTTGCTAGAATAGAGATTTTTGGTGTGATTGAATCCAAGTAATAAAAGATGATGAATCATGCAGAACAGACATAAATCTCAAATAATTTATAATCAGAGTTACAGACTAGCTGATAGCCAGTAATCCAATGAAATTTACACAAAACAGCACACACTTGTTCTTTATATTCTGTAGTGTTCTTTCTGATGGTTCACTAAATGATGTACTTGAAATCATAGAATCATAAAATACCAGGGTGGAGGGGGACCTCAAGGATCATCTGGTCTAAATTTTTTCAGCCAAAGTACGGTCTACACAAGATGGCCCAGCACCGTGTCCAGATGAATCTTAAAAGCGACCAATACGGGGAATCCACCACTTCCCTGGGGAGATTATTCCAATGGCTGATTGTTTTCCTCATGAAATATTTGCCCTTTGTGTCTACTTGGAATCTCTACAGGAGTGACTTGTACCCATTATTCTTTGTCTTTTCCGTGTGACTCCTTGTAAAAAGGGAGTCTTTTATCTTCTTTATAGCCACCATTTAAATACAGGAACATGGTAATAAGGTCTCCCCTAAATCTTTTGTCTCAAGGCTGAATAAACCCAGTTCTTTTTCCTTATATGTCAGGCTTTCCAGTCCTTTGATCATCTTTGTGACCCTTTTCAGGACCCTCTCCAGCCTGCCTGCATCTTTTCTGTATCGTCAGGACTAAAACCAAACACAGTATTCCAGGTGGGGCCTGACAAGTGGTGAGTAGAGTGCATCTCTGCTGGTAACGCTCTTGTTGATGCAACCCAGCATCCTGCTGGCTTTCAGTGCTTGAACAGCACAGTGCTCCCTCATATTGAGCTTGTTGTCCACCAGGACCCCCAGGCCCCTTGCTAAAGACCAGGTAGGTCCTTGACCATGCTATATTCCTGGATTATATTTTCCCATAGGCAGGAGCTTACACTTGTCCTTGTTGAATTTCATGAGGTTCTTGTTAACTCACTCTTCCTCTACCTCACTCTTCCTCTACCCACGTCCAGTGTTATTCCACTATTTATGTCTTCCTGCTGGGTGGCTCTCCCTTCCAAAGTGTCTACTTCCCCAATCACTTTGATATAATTGACTTTATCAAGGTACAGTTAATCCCATTATCCAGATCACTTATCAAGATATTAAAGAGTGCTGGGCCCCACACAGATCCCTGGGGGACCCCACTTCTGGAAGGTTCCAGTTTGAAAAGGAGCTGCTCACCACCACGCTCTGGGTGCCCCTTGTCAGCCAGATCCCCACCCACCCCATGGACCGCGTGTCAGGATCACAACTCATCACTTTCTCCAGAAGGATGCTGTTGGAAACCACGTCAAAAGCCTTGGAGAAATCCAGGTAGACAATGTCCACCTCATCCCACATCAAGTGAACAGGTTACTCTGTCGTAGAAGGCAATCAGGTTTATCAAATATATTTTCCCTTGATGGTTTCATGCTGTTTTTTCCCAATCATGTGGTTCATCTGACTCGTGCCTGACCCAGGAGGATTCATTCCATAACTTTCCCAGATTCTGAAGTAAGACTGATGGGCCTATTATTTCTTGGATCCTCCTTTAAGCCAAAGAAAACAAATATATTGATGTGCTTCTCAAATAATTAAAATCTGTCTCTTTAGTCAAGTTTTAGAGGACATTATTTCCTGCTCTTCATTTGAGACTTAAACATTTTGGACTAAGTTGGATTACCTTCAATTAGGAAGACTCTAAAAGCAGTAAACACAAGCAATTTTCTCTTGGTCAATTTTGTTATTGAATACTGTGAAATATTGGCATAGGGCATGCTTTACTAAGATTTAGTATGGACATAACATCTAACAGTGTTTCTTTTTAGGGAGTATATCTGAGCTTTAGAGACGTCTTGCATTATACCAATTACTCAAAGATCTTTCTCATCACACAGTGAATGCCTCCAAAACTGACAATGGATTCTGTTAAAACAATTGCTATTGTCATAACTAAATTAAAAAGGATGCCGTAAGAAAAAGAACCTCAAGAAAAAAGACAGGTTTTAGCTGCCTTGATATACCTTTGTGTAAATGAACAATTGTTCCAGGAAAAAGTTACCTCCAAATGGAACCAGAATTTATTTTAGGATTAAGAACAGATTTACCTTGATTTAAAGACCCTATTGTATGAACATATTTATCTTCTGCTCCCCATTTTCCCCTTAAGGATTTTAGTTATTCAGGAAAAATTATTTTTGCATAAGCATGGTCTTTTTTTTTTGTCTTTATCCAATTCTGTTCAATAATTAAGGGTTGAAGAGCATTATAAGATAAATAGAAAGATTATAGGACATGGTAGTCACTTTGAAGGGAAAACACCTTGGAAACTTCCAGCTAGGAATTAAAATACAATATCAGTTATGCTTTTAATGTTCAATTCTTGCTCCAAAAAGCCCACTATCACAGTACATCACAGTAGAAAAAATAAAAGTAAAAAAAGCAGGAACAAAATTAAACTATTCTCGCAGAATTTTTATATTGAAACAGAATTCCTTAAATTCCTTAAACACTATATATAATTTTTATGATGTTATGGTTATGGAAGACTAACGCAAAGAGCCAGTAGCAAAAAATTTCTATATGCACAAAATGTATAAGGCATTTGGCTCTTTATGTGATATGTAAAAAGAACATTTGATGTCTCAAAATTAGACATTGAGCTGATCCATTCACCTAAGTAAACTTTCATGCCAGTATCATTGTGTTCTTTCAGGTGTTTTGTCATGCTAAGTTATAGATGTGCATGGTCAATCGATAACATGAATATAAATGAAATTTCTTTTTCTCTGTAAGAGATTTTTCTTTAACTCATTTCACAAGATTATGATTGGGGGAATCAAGGATATTTTAATGCATTTTAGTATACCTCAAATATAAACCTTTTGCCACCAAACTGAGACTAACAGAGGGTTCAACACTTGGGTTGGACTGGCCTGGACGTTGTTGATTCGGTCTGCAAATGAAGAGAAATTATTACTTCTTCCATTCTCTGTGTAGCAGGTTACTCTGGTAATGGAGGTCTGTGGAAATGCATAACAGACTTTGAAGGTAAAATATGTTGTTAGTCTCAGAAGGTTTGTCCTGTCTGATTTGGAGTCTCTGCTAGTAAGCTACTTTGCCACCTACATTAACAACTGCAGCATAGAAGCAAAGGTCATGTTTTAAATAGCACAATAAAAAGTTCAGGCCCTTCTCCCTCCTATGCAAATGCCTTGACATTCACTTTATATTAGATGGAATGTTCTTTTCCCTTTTTTTTCAGACCAAGAGTTACTTTTTCCACGCAGCTCACTTTTTGTATTATGCAGTCTCCAGACACTGTTATCAACAGTAAATAGGCATGATTTTGCACAATTATGTTCATTGTATACTGAAATTTTTCAAGGCTTCGTTCAAATAAATTTGCTTTACTTGTCTTTACATTTTTTTCTAACAGGACATTTCTCTTTGTGTGGTTGATATAGCACTAATATTTAGAAGAATCTGCTATTCTAAAATCCAATGATATTTCCAAATAATGTGCATTGAAGCTGTAATAGTAAAGTATGAATCATATTTTCAATGCAATGTGGGTTCTTAGCCTCAGAATCAAAACTGTCTAAAAACAACTGTACAACTAATCCCATGAAACATATGGATGTTTTAAAATCTCTAAGGCAACAGTCAAGGTTACATAAAAGTCAACTAAAATAATCTCTACAGGGCACAAAAGGGAGAGAGGAGAGGGGAGAAGGATTAATTGGTTATATTGTTCTTCAGCAACTGTAAAACAATTTTTCTATATAGGAACTAGGATTAGTCATTATTCTTTGTGATTCATCTATGTCCATAAACAAATACTTCAAACATGCAAAATAAATGACCTCTATAAGCAAATATTTGGTCACACAGCAATTTAAAATCCACCTTGCTTCTCCATGCTTACACGAGCCCAATTAAGATACTAACTGGTAAAAATGCTCTTTTTTTTTTTTCTTTTTCTTCTTCTTTTTATTTTTTCTCTTTTCCTTTTTCCTTTTCTTCCTTTTTTTCTTTTTATTCTTTTTATTATTTTTATTATTTTTCCTTCCCCCGGGTCTATTTATGAACCTTGTTAAACACATTCACAATAGAAGAAAAATAACATTTATGAAAAATTTGTTGTGACATGCTTCTCAACTGCTTGCACTTTCCTCTCCTGTATATATTTATTGTGTGACTGAAATGCATGCATTTCCAGGGCATTAACCGAGACTGAGATATAACTGCAGAACAGAAGATGTAAAGCAGAATGGCATAGTGATTTTACCATTAAAAAAACCCCACATGTGTTTTGATAGTCTCCAGACATTGTTCAAAATAACTTCATCCTTATAAAGTAGTTGCTACAAAAATTCTGCTGTTCTCTTTGAAGTGTTGATTGCTTCTGCAAACAAGCATTAGTTGCAGTAGAGTTCATCAATCATTTGGCAGAACCCTTACTTTGTCTTTCACTTTCTTCTAGATGTAGTCTCCCTGCAACATAGCGACATATCACAATATGTTCATGGCCTGGATTAGGGTTTAAAAAATCCCCAACTGATAAATATTTCTTTTGATGGCTCAGATCATAGGCTTGATCTATACCTCAGTCCTGCAGAGATGCAGTTTTTCACAGTTACAGCCTCCTAGGCCAAATAAAAGGTGAAGAAAGGTGTTCTAAAAGGCCTGTTCTGTTACTGAGCAATTCTTTCACTAACCAAAATACATTTCTTTTCAGCACCTCAGGAATTCTTGAAACTGAGTAGTCCTGGAAGAAAGTGGAAAATGGAAGAATAAACTAACCAAAACATTGCTCTGGAATTAACTTGAAAAAATGTATGATGACAACTAGATTTAGGTCTCCTTAGAAGGCTTAGAAGTCAAGAAGACTTAACTAGAAATGCCTCCTTAGGAATCTGTGACTTAATAGATAGACAATCAGCAGTAAGACTTATTTCTCACAATAACAGGTTCTAAAGCCCTGGCTGCACAAACTCATTGCAATAATTTATTCACTTCAGTGAGGAAGCTGCATTATGTTCCAATTCCCCCTAGATTCTATCTGTTGTCACTGGTGGGGGAGCCATAGGGTAATTGATGTTACGTTTTATGGCTGAATTAATTTATCTGTACTGAATATTTACTTCTGAAAAGTAAGAAGTACTTCTGGTTCCTAACTCACAATTTTTCAAGAGATGATTGGCTGGTAGAGTAGATAATGACTGCTGTTTTTAATAGCTCTTAGTTATCTTTGGCAATAAGAATTATGTGGTATTTCAAAAAACCAGATAAATAGAGTGTTCCATATCTATATGACGAAGGTCGGGGTACTTTTTTACAAAACTGTAAATTAATTAATTTTACGAAAATATGTGACCGGTAGAAGAGAAAATATAATCTTGCAGCACACCTGCTTCCAGTATAACAGACCACCTTGTAGCCAAAACTGGACCAATGCAACCACCAAACCACTGCAAGTTCAAAATTAGCCTTGAAATAGACAAAGAATTTGTACACTAGGGATCTATGGGAGAACAGAAAGAGTTCTTGTCCTGTAAAAGAAATTGAGAACCTACTGAGTGCTTCAATGGAGGATTCAGGACATACACTGAGCTTCAGAATAAACACCATAGTCAGAGTACAGAATAACAAGATGTTTGTCAAGGTATATTAATATTTCTTTTTAAGGAATATTGCTGCAAAGCTTTCTCTCAGGAAGCTGCTTTGGCTTTAGAAACCTAGCCTTTGAGTTTCACAGCTCCACAGAAAAAAAAAATCATCAGAATAAAGTATTTTGTTGTCCAGAAACTATGGAAAGTGTCAACTAATAATGAAAAGCTTTTTATAGTACCTAGGATTCAGAATGATAGCTGAAAAGGATGTATGCTTTTTCAGATGCATCTATTAAACAATCTGAATAAGTGAAATTCATATAGAGTTATTGTAAGCTTCATTCTTGGCTGAATCTAAACCTAGGAAGATAAACAGAATAAATGAGCATGTGTGAAACTGAATAACATGAAGCTGATGAAAAAAAGACTTTATTTAAGGTGTGTTTTTTATAATCCTTCATTTGACCAACACAGTCTTTGAATGAAGAACTTTACAGAGACCATTTATAATTCTGTTCAATGTAAGCCAATGTGCTTAACGTCTGAATTAACAATTCTAGATAGTTTCTCTGTTCCTTATGTATTCTGGCTGCTACAGGTGAGTTAGAAAGAATGTACAAAAAGAATTACGCATAAAATATTTGCTGGTCAAGTGCTACATATTTAAAGTAAGCAGCATGTTTCCTCAAAGTGAAGACTCAATCATACTCAAAGAAGCATTGATATTCTAAGCTTGCTTTTTGTATGTATTGTGTTCTCTGGGATCACTCTAAATCAGCAGACATGAAAAAATTTCTCATTGGTTGCTGTACTTTAGGACAAAGATGTAGTAGAGAATCTATTAAGAAGGAGTTTGCATTGAGCAAAATAGTCAGATTATGCTTTAAGCATTTTGGTTTTCCAGTAAAATTAAATCAAAATGCTTACTTTATTTATCAGATCTCCCTTGAAATGTTTCATTGATCAAATATATAGGTCTCTAGGTTCGTGACTGCCTTGACACTTTAATTTCATTCAAAACAACATCTTTTTCTTTTATACTCCCTTTTAGGTTTTAATGAAAGCAACTTAATTCTGCCACTAATTTAGGTTTCAGGATATCCTAGAATATTTTCACACAGTAAATAAATATTAATTTTACAAAATATGATAGTGACAATTCCTTACTTTTTTTTTTTTTTTTTTTTTTTTGGGTGGTAATGATTTAAAGAGCCTAAAACTCAAGAAGCAGAAGAAGCATATTTATAAACTGTGGGAGCAGAGAGGGGGAAAATCCTCCTATCACCATGGCAGCAAGTGGTCTTTGTCAGTGCTTGTGCTTATGCTTTGCATAAGAAGAGAATATCATCATTTAGACTGCAGGACCGCAACGTTGTTTTGAAAATGCACTGGGACCAGATATAACCCACTGCTCTTTAGAGTCTGAAAATGCAATTAAGAACAGACCAATGATGACAGCAAGGTGTTAACTTGCTTACACTGAAGACCATGAACTTCGACTATTTCAGCCAAGGGTGAAATAGCATCTGCATTATTAACCAGTCTTAGGAGATACATCATGACAACTGCACCTGGAATCCCCAGGAAATTTTATAATGGCAGGTCTCCCATAAAAATTGTCTTCTTTTAAGATCACAAAAATGCAGAGCACTTGAGGGAAGAGCATAGCCATAGCAGTACCTTCCCATCACGTTTCTGAAAGTTTTCTCTCACCATTCTACAAATATTTAT
Source organism: Melanocharis versteri (assembly GCA_013397845.1). NCBI lineage: Eukaryota > Metazoa > Chordata > Aves > Passeriformes > Melanocharitidae > Melanocharis > Melanocharis versteri. Next base: position 809,412 of record VZTG01008964.1, read on the forward strand.
CAACTTGTAGTACCTGATGTATACAGGAACTCAGCCCAAAATCTACCACCTGCATTTCAGAAAATATTGTCTCCTTAGGGGAACATAACCACAAAATAAAATCAAGGAATCTTGAATGATAAAGACAATTTATATGTCCAGTTATGGCCAATCCATGAATGCAGTTACTTACACGAATACAGAATCGGGTGAACCAGAGTGTAATAAGGGCAGAGGCTACACTGAATGAATTTTATGTGAAGGTAAAATACCAGAATAAAATCTTCTCTTGCAGACCTCAGCTGCCAACAGAGATTTTTAAAATAAAATCTGATTGTGAGTGTGGTGGATGGGTACATAAATTCCACATTTTTGTTAGAACAAAACCCAAGGAAACCTTTCCTCTCTTAGTCATCATCTCACCCAGCAATACAAGAGAAGCAGTATTCTTCTTGGATCTAAAAATACGTCCTTCAGTTTCAGTGCTTAGATACCTTCCTCTGAATCAGTTTCAGACTTAAACATTTTTGGAGACTGGGTGATGACATCCGAATAAAATAGTGTCTTTTGGATGGAATTATGTCAGCCTTCAATAAACAGAATTTTTTTCCCATATCTTTTCTAAATGTATCTTGCCCTACTTAAAAAAATTGTCTTTTTCACAGCCGTGTGCTTTTACAGCCAACAGGTGCTCCACAAGCAGTTAATCAAACAAGTCTAATTCCTATTCTTCTGCTTACATGCAGTGAGCTCCAAGCCTTCATCTAAAAGGCTTGTTATCAAAAATCATACTTTTTACTTCACATTTATTACTGATTATGCTCTTATTAATCTTATATATTATATCCTAAGGGCGTAGGAAGAAGCATATGCAATCCAACTCCTCATTTTAAGGAGACCACAATTGTGCCATTAACATATTTCACTATGAAATTTACATTTTTTTCCACCACAGCCATTAACAAATATAGAGATATATCCCCACAAATGTACAAATATTCTTATAGTTTTCTATAATACTATCAGCACAAACTATGCTTTTTTCTATTTCTCATAGTCCTTATACAAATACCCTGGAAAAAAAAGATTTGTCACATGACAATACTAATAAATCTTATGCATTTTATCTGTGTAAAAAATAGACCGTTTAGATCTAGAATAACACCAGAGTGCTTCAAAGTCTAACTTTGATAGGTGTGGTTTCTTTTGATCTAATTTCTAATTTTAGTCTATACTTATTCCTCTTCCCAGTTCCTCAACTCAGTATCAGGCCATCTGTCAGCTCTTCCTCACTCAGATAAAAATTTCTGTGTGGTTCTGAAAGTAAGTTAAGCTTCTAGACTGTAACAGACAGAGCACAGTCTTCAGTTATTTCCAGTTTTCATCTATCTTAGGCCTCTGAGATTAACCATATTATGAATGTAATTGCTTTCTTATCCTCAGGAAAACAGGAAACTGTAGATTTATTGGTGAAAAAACCTGAGATAAAAATATGGTTTTTTTTATTTATACACCCCATGGATTCAGACTAAAACCTGGATTTTCAAGCTTAAGCAATTTTTTAAAAAGTGGGGAAGAGGTGGCTGTAAGACAGCAATTAGTCACCAGTGGGACATATTGTCACTTGGACAATTTGAACTGAGGAGCCTCAGTGAGAGGTACTTCTGCCATCTTTTGCTAGTAGACAAATCTACTACCTAAAAAACCCAGGGCTTGTGCTTTATAACAGCTGAGGAGGCATATTTGGTGAAGATCATGTTCTGTAAGTCCACATATGCTGACTGTAATTACGTAAATTCATCAGAATCTATTCATAATGTTATAATGTCATACATGAAGAAAAAGTTAATGAAAATATGCAAGTATTTGGAAAAAAAGTTTAAAAATTTGCTGAAACAAATATGAACATCTAAATTGCATGGCTTTTCCTGTCAAATAACTGCTTTCATGAAAATAAAACTAAATCCCTTCTGATTGATGTAAAATGATTTCTTTTTCCAAATTTTGTTTTGAGAACTGTTTATTTAAATGATTGTAGTTAACAATATCTTCAACATTCAGGCATTAAAAACATTACGTAAAAAATGGGTCTGTTTCCATAATATTGATTCTGAAAACCCCCCATGGAGTTTGCTTTCAACTTCTTAGCAGATTTTCCAACCTGAGAATGAAAGGGAAATATAAAATACAAAATACTTCCCACGAGGAAATCACTTTCCTCTCCCAGTCATGAAAATTCCCAAGAGATACAGATCTTGGACATATTTGAAAGCTCTGCTTTTCGAAAGGATTATTAGCCACAAAGATTTTTTTATTAAAACCCACTTGTGGGAAAGCTGCTCATCAGCCTCGCTCTACTAAGTCCCTTGGGCGTTGCACATCATATCAAAAGCTACAAGCTAAAACCTGAAGCCAAAAAGTGATAAAAACCACCAGACAAAAATACAGCAAATATTAGTGATGATTATTCTCTTCCTTCTAATCCTATCCTCTGCTTATTATTCTCTTTTTTCTCTTTAACAAAAGCACTTTAAAATAGACTTTGCCAAAATTATTTGTACTTTGTGTTTCAAATCTCTTTTCACAAGTCTTTTTTTCATTTTGTTTCCTTTCTGTCTGAAAGAGATTAAATCCATTTATGGATGTATCATTAGTTTTTATTTGCAACTTATTATACTTCAGTTTCATCTGTTTGCTGTAGCCCTGAGTTATTTATATATCTTCTCATTTAAATAGGCTTTGTTATCATGTAAAGACACTTTAAAAATATTTCTTTTTGATTGCAGTCATTCTGCCTTCCATCTATTTTTTTAAACTCTCGGATCACCTCATGTAAACAAAAGTGTTTTTCCGTTTATTTCCTTGCCAGCATCACTTCTTTTAAATCTTCCAATTGTTCTATGCCAATATTCAGCCTGCAAGTCTGAAACGTTACATGCTGGTGACGGTCCAACATGCCAGACAAGATCCATCCAAATCCAATTCCCTGCTTAAGGTCTGGGCATTAAGAGATCTCCAGCACGACTTGCTTTATTGTACCTAGGATTTGTTAAATATGAGATTTTCAAGACCTGATGCAGTGGCTCAGGCTGAATTCCCCATCCTATTCCAGGAAACTTTACTTTTTTGGATTTTAAAACAGGTCTGGTTTTGACGTTGTTTTCATTTCTATTTCCACATAAAACCACAAGAGGTGCAATTCCCAGACATTGTTCAGGCTAACCTCCCTTTTTTCTGAGCACGCTATCTCCTTGTGTTCTGAACATGGATCACAGAAATCTTAGGTGAAACAACCTTGCTCTGCACCCGTCAGATGAGCTTATTTATCCAAGCCTAATGAAGACAGAGAGGATTGAACTTCAGCACTGACTCCCATCATGACCTGCCTGTTTAAACATTCAAGGTTGCCTCTATCAGCCCCAAACTCTCTTCTTAGGCCATCTCACATGGTGAGAGTCAGCCTTCCAATGCAGTCGGGATCAGAGTACAAATTTGCAGGATACCTTTTTCTTCCATAGGACTGAAGAGGCTTAGGGACGCTTCCATAATTTGAGACTTCAAACCTTTTTGAAGCTTGCAGAGCTCTGCAACATAATGGTCTTTTTATTATTCCCAACAGTGGCTTTGCTCTTTTGACACAGAAACTGCTAAGTGACCTTCTCAGAAAAATGATTTCTCCTGTGTTAGGGGATCTGCCAGCTGTACCTGCACTGATGGAACTTGTCACTAGGACTCAAAATCGATCAATGCCCACCTATCCAAGAAAAAGTTACAGTGTCTAAGCCTTGCAAATACATACCTTATCTTAGCACAAACCATCTCTTTTTATTTACAGATGTTGTTTCTTAAATCCTGTGCTCTCACTTTATTGATTACTTGCCTGAATGCTGTCCATCAACTATCTGCTCTTCTTATCAGCTGATGAGCAAATACAGGAGCAAAATAACTTTAACTTACCTATCAATCCTGTAAGTAATGAGCAATGAGCACAGGATTAAACAAATGGCTGTTGGCTGTTGCAGTTTTTGTAAGGGTTCAGTTGTAAGGAGAATATGGCAATTCCTGAACTGTGCACTCTCCTTTAAAGTCTGTTTTACTGTAGGGAGAGTTCAAAGGAATTGTCAGCTACAGCGAACCTTTGCTCTTCTCCTGCTTTTCGTTCTGCACTTTGGTCACCACTTTTGGACTCTGTTTTGAACTATTCCCAGTGCATCATAGCTTTGTGAAACTTTTGCGGCTTTTACCCTCTCTGTCTCTATTTCCCAGAACCATAAGGAACCAGGCATTAGGAAAAGAGTACGTGATTAGGTTAAATGCTGGTGTGTCTCTTCTAATCAGTGATGATTATAGCAAGCTAAACATGAGTAATAAGTGGACTATACTGCCCCAGTTATTAACTCTAAGACAGGTGATTTAAACTAAATTCTTTTCTTCTTAAGTGATACAGTGTACCATTATGGTTAGCTTTAAATCTATAGTAAGTCATTTTCAGCTAAATCAAAGCAAAGTAAGAACAAGTATAGATATAAGCAGTGGTGAAGTTAAAAAAATGGAATAAACTTAGGTAAGGTAATGTGTCGTCATGTCAGTAGAATTTTCTTTGGCAACTTTAGTTTCAAAGAATCCATTTTGAAATCTCAAATTTGAAAGGCAGAAGTAAAAATGGTGACATCCTAAGTTGATCTTCTGATTAAAAGTAGACCATTAAGCCATAAACAGGAGATTTTTTTAATGTGTATTTGACAACAAAGCAGCCTCCTTCTTCATGGCTAACCAATGATTTATCACTGAGAGCCTGGCAAAAGGCTTAACATCTAACAAGCTTAACATCATTAACAAGCTACATTCCCAGAAAGCTCACTAAAGTATGGGATAGGGTCTGCATCCAGGGTTTACAGATTCTGTTTTGCTTTGAAGGCAGAGGAGAGGAAAGGAAGTGCATGAATTAACCTGAAAGATTGAAAGGTAATTGCATCCAGAAGCCCTGTGTTACTTTTCATACTCAGGTACACATATATGTAGGCACACAAGGAAACTATTTTTATACAAAGTGTGATTTAATACCGTTTACAGAAAATTTGTGAGAATGAGGGGTATAGTCTAGTCAGAGGCAAGTCGCGATCAGAACAGGATTTGAGGACATGAGGACAATGTTCAGTTGTCAGATTTCGTGATCCCAGATGAGACCTTTCAACACAGCTCATCGGAGCTGCCAGAAGTAGCAGCAGAACTGAGAAAAGGAGCTTGCCTCTTTGCAAACCTTGGTCATGGCCAATATAGGAGAGGTGTGTCCTACGGCAGAGTGCATGGCTGCAGTGCTCCTGCTCCCTCACAGGCATAACCACAGTGAGGAAAAATGGAATTCCACAGAAAAAGACTTGGAAATATCAAGGATCAAGACCATTAAGGTATTTTTTTTTCAGTTCAAGTGTAAGTCATGCAGTTAAGTTCTATGAAAAATTAGACAGTTTTGTGATAGAGATGACTAATCAGAAGGGACTAATCAAGACGTTTTCTGTAATAATCTGTCTGCCATCAACTGAAAATGACTAAGCAAAAAGATCACAATATTTTCTTGATTCTGAGCCAAATATAAAATACAGATGCAGTTATATACCTTATCAGACAAGTACTTCTCACAAAGGTAAAAAAGTTTAAAAATAACCCCAGGTCTAAACACTCTTTCTGCAAAAAAAGCCTGTGATCTTATGAGAATTTTTAGAATGGGGGAAAAAAAGCAAATAAATTTATATAATAACTTGTGACCAAGAGAGCCTTTTTTATCAGAAGAGATTATGAGAGCTCAAAGGCATAAGGATTTAGCCCAGTAAAACAAAGACTGTGAGGATTGATATAATTGTTTTCTATAAATACATTCGTTGGGGCAAATTGCAGAGAGGGAAAAAAAACTATTCAAGACAAAGAACAATGCTGTGAGAAGAGCAGATGCATATTCAGCAGTCATGAATACACTTAGGTGGATCTATCAGAGAAAAGAGGGTCTGGAAAGCTTTCTGTTAGGAGCTTTAGGGGCCGAAAGGAAGCTCGTTTTATATGAAGCTTGCAAAGTTTATGAAAAATATTATGATGTAAAAGCCTTCAAATGTGGAATATTGGGCTGGATGACCCCTTAAATTCCTCTTGGTTTTTATCCCTATGTATATTAAATATAGTAATAGTTTGAGATTAAAAAAAAGTAATGTGGCAATTTGGCAGCCTACTGTAGCCACTAATTCTGAGCAAGAAGAATAAGCTAAAGGAAAAGCTTTTTTTTTGTCAAAGCGATTTATGCAAAATAAAAAGTATGAACTGCATAAAGATTTTTTTCATCAAAGCAATATTCAAATGGTAATTTCTTAAATTGTGTTATTTTGTAAAGTGTATCCTATCTCAAATTTGTATCAAATTTTGAATCCTCACTCACCTTGTGATTTTCAGTTGTTAATTTGGTGGGACAATCATTCAAGTGCCAAGTTATGAAAATAAGCTGCACATTGGCACAAAATACAGATAACTGAGAAATCTAGGTGATCATAAACAAAGGAAAAAGTTACATATTCCAGTTCTGATTCTATATTTCTGATTAAGGTATATATGACCCATCCTGACCATCAGTTGTGGGCAGGATGGCTGATATATATTCCCTGGAAGCCTTAATTCATATAATAAGAGTCAGCTTTAAACACTATTGTCTCCTTTGTCGCACATAAACATTTCATAGTGAATTCCTTCACATGCTACTAGAAAGGAAACTGTTATGTTCCTACTAGCCCACAAAAGATGTGCTTCACAAAGTCTGAATCTTATAGACATAAGCCATACAAAATAGATATGGACCCAGCTCACGGGTTACCTGAAATGTCACAGAATACCAGATGAATCCCTGAAACTGTGTGCATGCTCTTAGATGCTCTAGCAACAGCAAGATGAATTGATGGTTTTAATCCCTGCATCATGTGCTCACTTGTATCACAGGCTGGTATAGAGTGTTAAAGAAGCACATATAGATATCAATTTGTTTGACATGGCAATCATGTCAGCTTTGCTAAGTTGAAGGGACGAGACAAAGCCATTGCTGGAGAGTGAAGGTGCTGGACAAAATTGGTTGCTGGGGAGAGGAACACATATGCCATCTCACTGAAAGAGAGAGACTACACAGCTTACTTAGAGCTTCTTACTTGACTAAGATTCTGAATCCTATTAGACATTTTTTAATGGATGCATATATGAAAAGGGAAAGGCTTTAGAAAACAATGAGCATAGCACAGCATTTTCCCAAGGGCAGTAAAACTCTTCCTCACTTCATTTGAAAGCTTTATTGTTGTCTTTGTATTAGCTGTATCTGACATGAATCATGTTGAAAACAGGGACCAACCATTTCCTCTCCCGAGAGAACCATTATCCTTACTTGAGACAAATCTTGCTCTGCACATGACACCAACCTGAACACAAGATAAGGAAGTTGCACAACACACTTAAATAACTCTTTCGTGTAAGGTCACAAGGAGAAACTCTTAAGGTAGTCAGGGTCTTTAAAATCTCCTAACTAAATTCTCTCTTGTGTCTTTAAAATGGAAGTATGAATTAAATGAATTTCAAGTAAAATGAGGTTAAAGCTTGCAGCAATTCCAATTTGTTTGAAGAGCTGAGGAATTACTAAAAATTTATTTAACATGTGTGTATGGACTATCAGCAAAATAATAATTGGTAGAAATATTTAAACTCTTTCAAACCACCAACCTTTCTGACATGAGCTTATTTGGTATTACCCATGCTAAAAAAGAAATCAGAGACAAACATGCCACAGTGATTGAAATGTGGCATGACCAGTTTTAAAAGAAATCCAAAACTGAAAATATTATTAAAGAGCAGAGAAGAAAGAGAAATATTCAGCAAGGCTATGAAGAAATCCAGAGTTGTTTTTAAGGCTAGTATTTTCATTCATTCAGATAATACTTAGAATGCTGCTATGATTGGTATTAAATCTCACTGAAATTTGTGGGGAACATAACATTATTTTAAGAAGTCTAAGAATGTCCCTTTCTCATTTGCTGCCACTAGTGAAATACCAGGAAAGAAAATATGGAAGAATCATAGACTCACAGAATTTTTTAAGTTGGAAGAGACCTTTAAGATCATTGAGTCCAAACATTAAACTAGCACCACCATATTCACCACTAAACTGTGTCCCCATATCACATCAACACATTTCTGGAACACATCTAGGGATGATGATTATAATTTTTTTTTTTTTAATTTATAGACATTGAAATACTTAAAACATGATATCTCAATATTACATTAAGCTTGGTTTTGGCAGTTCATGCACAATCTTACTGTTGTTTAATTATCACTTTCTGTCGTTACTCTGTTATTAAGTTGTTTTTGGGGGCAGGGTAGATGTAGAGTTTGAGAGGTGACAAGCCAACTTTCAAGTTATTTTGAAAATCAAAAGTAGTAAAATTAATGTCCTCAAATGTCATGCGGGCTGCTGGCCTTTTAATTTCCCTGGTGCTTTAGTCATGGTAATGGTTAGTCGATGAGGGAATGAACGCAGTACAAACACCCTTCAACTGGAGGATGCTTATTTGAATGTTAAAAAAAAATTTACAGCAATGTTACTCTGAATACATAACAAAGTAGCACTAAATTACAATTTAGTCTTTTTGTGCGTGTGTGACGACAATTTGAAGATGTTTGCATATCTGTTGTGAAGGAATGTTCTACCAGGCCTGTCTGACAGAGCTGGATCATGCACAGGACAGTTACCACAGAGCAGATGTCACCCAGCAAATTTACAACAATGTTTGTGTGATGGCAATAATTCATACTGTACTTGTGTGACCTTCTAACAGCTTTGTCAAGGAGCACAATTCTTCTATAATATTTTTTCACCATAGAAGTAGAAAATCTAGAAATAGTCAAATACAAATAAGCTTTGACAGAGCAAATGTTAAAAATTGTTAATGTCTTTCTACGCATGGATTTGTACCAAATTGTTAGACTGACCTTAACTTAAAAAATTAAAACTAATATCCATTCATATTTACCGTACCTGGAGTTATGAAACAGAAAGCATACTTTAAAATAAAGTATTTAATTAAATGTTCTAGAAAAGAAATTGTGTAGTAAATACAGAAGTAGAGATGTAATTCAAACCAACTCCAAATGAAAACAAAATATCTTTATGCCCCCCTCAAAAAAAACCCTAATTGGAAATACAAATTTACATAGCAAAGATAAAAGTGTAACAAATTATTGATACAGAAGCTTTAAGAGTTTCTTGCCATGGCATCTTCTCAGATTGAGTCCTAGAAATTTGCATTACGGGGGGTAGAGAGAGTTAATTACTAGTGTAGGATACAGTACAATACAGTACAATGGGTGTCTTCTGTATTTGGGTTCAATGTCCAAACAGGATGTGACTGCGTGCCTTATTGAAAGAAAATAATAATCCTTCTGACAGTAATCCTCAACATGACTTTGAAAAGCTTATTTACTAATCCAAATTAGTTTAGTTTTCCGACTGACAGCTATTTCAAAAGATAAAATAAAATGTATCTGATCACAGCTTGTCATGGCAAAACGTATGGATTGTAAGACATCATGCAATTATTTACTAGAGTTAAGCGCACTGGCACTGATGAGATACAACCTCTGAGCTCCATGTTGCCCCTTCCTTAATCCCTTCACTGATTTGCCTTATCAATAGCAGACTTTTTCAAAGCTGGCTTCAAAGCTCAATTCTCCCAAGTGCTTATTAAAACTATCTGACGTGCCTGCTATCTTCACTACCTCCCTCCATCCTCGTCTACCTGAATAGTTTCCCACAGCCTGTAGTGTACCCTTATCCTTTTGGGGTGGCCAAGTATGCTGGAACTTTCTAGGAATTAGTGCACTAAAATGATAAAGCAATATAAAAAAGTTGTTTTAAAAAGCCCAGCAACCTACTTTGGGGGCTTTTTGGAACATCTGTAGGGATAAGTGAAAAGGGTAGATGTGCATCAGTTATGCACAGCATCCTGACTAGCTCCAGTCCAGAAGATTCCTTGTGCAAACAGGATGAGTGAAGAAACCCATCGTTCATGGATTCTGAAACACCCAGCGTTGTGCTGCTTTGGTTTTTTGTGTTGCACACTTCCAAGCTAATGAAGACATCTTGATGTCGATGCCAAAGCTCACATCAGTTAGATTTGCACTTTATATCTTCCAGATACATTATGGAACTCATACTCATGAAGAGTGACAGAAATAAGCCATGCTCTTCAGAAAGTGTCAATAGGCTAGTGAAGGGTCTAGAAAACATGAGGAATGGCTGAGGGAGCTGGGGTTGTTTAACCTGGAGAAAAGAAGGCTCAGGGGGGATTTTGCCGCTCTCTACAACTACCTGAAAGGAGGTTGTAGTGAGGTGGTGGTCACTCTCTTCTGCCATGCCTGCAGCAAGATGGCCAGAGAAAATGGCCTTGAGATGAAACAAGGGAGATTCAGATTAGATATTAGAAAAATATTTTTCATTGTTACAGTGGTCAGGCATTGAAATAGGTTGCCCAGGGAGGTGGTACAGTCGCCATCCCTGGAGGTGCACAAGAGGCACCTAGACCTGGCACTGTGGTTTGGTGGTTTAGGGGTTACAGTGACTGTGCTGGCTGGGTGGTTGGACTAGATGATCTTGTAGGTCTATTCCAACCTTGATGATCCTATGATTTTAAAATTAGTCATATCTAACTACAATAACACAAACGAGTGCAATTATTCCTTTGTATACAGAGGATTCAATTTACAATATCAAATATTTGTGTAATAGCTTCTTCTCCCAAAGCATTAAATAATACTCACATTATTGGCCTCAATTAACAGCAGCAGCAACAAAAACACTAGCTAGAGTAATAGGTTTGGAATATGAGCTCCTCTTTCAAAAGAACAGACTCTCTCCTTCTCATTCTCATTGTTGTTTGCTTTTTCATCCCACATCACTCCAAGATGTACCTCTGTGTCAGCATTAATAGATTTCAGCAGCAGGTCAACCTTGGTGCTTTTAAGATTAAAAGCACATAAATTATTTTCCCTAAAAACATAGAAAAAAGATGTCTGCCATCTGCAACCTTGTGAACCAGCTTGCCTATTTCTAAAATTTTATAGCTGAGTTTTAAAACTTTACAGAGTTTGTAATGGAAATGGTAGCAGATTTTTAAACTTGCTTGTAATGAAAGTTGTTATATGGCAGTGAACCTTGGTAACAGCAATACTTTTCAAGCTTGCTGAAAGCTGAGAAAGACACCAGATTTAATTTATTGCTTAAAATTATTATATATCTGAGAGTACTGAACTTTCTTTACTTGCATTTCTTAATACAGATTTCCACTATCATTCCTAAAGTCTCTCCTTTGCAAATAAGAGTCATTATCATTCTCAAATTCAGTGATAAATATAGAAGAAAAACTCGTGGGACATAAGTAGGCATCCTCCTGGAGAGTAGTATTAGAACTAGAGTAGCCAATTGCTCATTTTATCTGTGAATAAAACCCCTTTAATTTTAGTCTATATAGACATGGTAGGAAAACATTTGGAATACTTGTATTTTAATGATAAGACAGTACTCAATCTGTAGCATGATAATGCTATCATTTGTAGGTGATCTACTCTCAGGATAGTGAGTCATCTTTCAACATAAATAAGAAAACAGCAAAGCTTGGAGAGAGCACAGCTTTGTTTGTTCTTTATCTATATCACATCTGGATTCAAATTCCTGTTCCTAAAACATAAAACATCTGGGGAATATGAATCCTTTTAATTCAGACACAATGTTTTCCCGCCAAATACAGAAGACACCATGCTGCAAGAAAGTTGTAGAGGTGACTGTTTCTATCATCACTTGCTAATGACTGCACATCCTTGTTAAGTTCTCTCCAGGTTATGGGAATTCTTTGCAGTTTCCCTTGACTGTCACAAGAGTGGCTACAGGAATTTGCAAACTTGCTCAAACATGCAGAAGAAAATTAATTTAAGCTTTATTGGTTTTCTCATTTCACCCTTCTAATATTTTCTACGTGCTATTTTTATTTTAATAAGATTTTTTTTTTTCATTTTTTAAACTAAGTTCTACTGCCTTAATAATTTTTTTTTCGGTATTTTATGGCTCATTATCTTGGCTGCAAATTCTTTTCCCAAAATATACCACAAGGTTGCAAACTCACATTTTATATATATTTATAGCTTGGCCATTACAGTAGTAATGAGAGCACAGTAGCGTCAGGACAGGACACTTTGAATGCCTGCATGGAAAATGGTCACAGCTTTGCCTCCACAGAGATAAGTGTAGGCAGTAGATGGAAGCTACAAATTATCCAGTATAGCAATAAAGTTGAAAAAATATTTCAAGTCCTGCTTCTGAGCCTGTGCCTTTCAGCCTGAGTGCTGAGATTCAGCAAGCAGGTCCCATGGGAAGGAGCCATCAAGGTTTGGCCTCATGAATATTCAATGATAACACCAGAATGGTGGTGGGGCTGGAACTTAATTTGGAAGTCACAGACTTTCTTTCAGCTGCCCTACTTAGCAGACACATCTACAGCTAATGTGTCTAGGTGAAGACTGTTATTTGTTTATCAGAAAACCTTTCCAAAATAGCACATTGGAGTACAGCCTTTCAGGCCAAGGGCCATTATGCAAAATTGCCCAATACATGTATGCTGAGTCTGAGGTGAGGACACGGTACACACCGGTGGCACTTTACAGCCTCAGGACATGCAACTATGACATCCTGAGGTTTCACAGCTACCACAGAGGTCAGACAGGGGTTCTTGCTCTATGTGGTGCTCCTCAAAAGGATGACAACAATGCGTGAGTGTTTCAAGTCCAAGTAACTTTCCCCTCTGAGCTTTAGGGCAGAAGCAGTTCACTGAACGCTGCTTGCTTAGGGCTCTACAGGAAATTGTATGCTTGAAGAATAATCCTTTGCTGCCAGAGGGAGTCTGATCACATCAATACAGGTAGAAAAGGTGTGTGTGGGCAGGGGGAGGGGGATATGAGAAAACTCAAAGAAGAATTTTTTTTATTTTCAGGGATTTTCACATTTTTTCTTCTACGAAAAACAAATTTCTAGCAAATCGAGAGGCACCTGATATAAAGTATCCAAAATCCTTGTGAGAATCATTCTAGTGTAGGAAAAAGAGAGTTATATATGTATATACATTTGTCTATATGTGTGTTTTTGTAAGTGTAAGTCAGCGGTGCACGTGGAAATTACTTGTTTCCTTTTTGCTCTCCTGTTACTGCAATATTAGCAGTGCCTTTGCAAAAATAATGGTTTCCCTCAAGTGAAATATCTTCCCGTTGTTGATTGAAACAGTCAATTGTACAGCCATGTATGACATTACAATTTTGTGCTAAGTTATATGGAATATTTTGATAGAAAACACAGAGCATGAAAACCCCCAGCTGTTGGTGAGCAATGGAAGTAGGGAACTTTCTCCAGAGAATAAACTTACTCAAGTCAAAATCTTTTTTAATAATGTTTAGATAAGAAAACTTTTGATGAAAATCCAAACAACGGTGGCTGTCTCAACCCAATTTTCTTTTGCATGTTAGATCAACAGCAGATCACAGTAAGCAGCAGATGAGCTGAATTAGTCATATATTCCTCTCTGAGCTGGAGCACACCTCTGCAGACAAACTGGGCTGATTATCAGTCACCACAGCGCTTTTGGGTGCTTCAAAGTCTGCTGAACTGCTTATTATGGTTTTCTTTTCTGTGAGAGTAGAATAAAGAAACATTCTGCTTCCTCTCAGGACATCTTTGTTAGTGAATTTCTTAGATAAAGAAATATATAGAGAGAGATTAATTTAAAGTATTTTTTTTCCTGACAACAGTTTCTTGGAGAGAGAGATACATAAGATAAGAAGGTATTTTGAAATTAAAGTATGTACATGTAGAAGTTATATTTTCATTAATCCCTTTCTTTTTCACTATTTCTTTTCCTTCCCTGTGTATTCACAACTAAGTTACCATTTCAGAAGGAAAAAAGTGAAATTGTGGACTCAGAAACCAGAAGGTGCCTATGGAAAATGCAGGTGGGACCGTGGTCCGAGAGGAGAAGAACCTCACCTGATGTGATTGGGTGAGCACCTGTGCACTTTGGGCAAGCATTCTCTTCTTAGAGGAGCCATTTAAAAATGTACACTGAGGAAGTGTAGTGGTAAGTGGGAACTGCAAATGAGAATATTCTTCAGAAGATAGTAGTAGTAATTTCATAACAACAAATGGTGCAAAACCCAGAGCATAAGGGTCATGACTTGGAGTCCTTACATCATTACCAGAGAGAAAAATTTTTCATTTTACCTTTTATTTTTTATAAATGGTTTGGTTTCAGCCTTTTTAGCAGTGGAAGAGTATATATACCAAAGGATGTACATTAAAAACCCACCTCTATTAAAAGCTAATGTGTCTTTTCCTTGGTGATGGTACCAGAGCTAGCTCTAACTGAATATACTTACTTCTTTTATTTCCAGAGTATGAAATGTAAATTGCCTTTAATGCTTTTGGTTTATCAGGCTCATGTTAGACTCATGTTTGACAACATTGTCCATTTTTTCATTATTTTTTCCATAAATACTGAAGGATGCCTTCTATGTACATCATATGCCATATATACTAATATGTTTTTATGCACTCCAATTGCCAGAGGACAATAAGAATTTTATATTCCCACTGGAAAAAAAAAAAAAAAAGTGCCTCTGGTCTAATAAGAGAATATCTTAAAGTCAATGTTCCCAATTCTTTACATCTCGTGTGACAGCTTTATCTACTTACTAATAGTATACCTACCTGGGAAATTACTCTCAAACTGGAACATTTTATAGTGTATTTTCACCTTCAGGAAACTGGTTTAGAGCTGCAGACAGAGGCCAATAAAGCCTGAGGGAAAAATACTTAATATAATTTTGCTGCAAAAAAAAAAAAAAAAAGTATTTGAATTTTAACCAAGACCTTAGAAAGATCATATTGCCACTTGCTCACCCACTGCCTTTTTCCCCCCCCTACCCCAATGACACAAAGCTTTTCCATTTAGACAATTACAGTATTGTGGTGCTAATTACTATGGTTTTTCAGCTTAAGGAAATTAATTCCACAGCTCGACCCTCCAGATTTTGAACCTGTTCTTGCTTGACTGGGCTTGACTTAGCTTCTGTCTTACACTAAACCCAGGAGCTGCAGTGATGTTTGTAATTTCTACTGAAAAAAACCCAACCCAAACCAAATCAAAACCCCATCAGTCACTAAATATCCACTACAGACCAAACCCACAAAGATTCGCTCAAGGTGCCATTTCTGGGGAAAGGAGTAAAACGTGGCTCTAGAGGGACACCTGAGTGTTTTGTGGATTTTTTTCTTTTAATTTTCCTTCTTTAAAAATTTATTTATTTTTACAAAAATATTTATTTTACATTTCTACTTGGGAGAGAACCAATCAGTTTATATTTTTAATCCAAAAATATAAAAAATTGCTGCCAGCCATTGAACCCTAAACAATGCAGAGAACAGGACTTTTAATAGTAGATTGTGACAAAAGTAATATTCTGAAACACTGACATCTCGTGGCATGCTCTAGAAATAGCAAAATTCTCCAGAGAGGTGATGTCCTTTTCTAACTGAAGGTCGAGCAGAGCAAATGATGCATAAGACTCAAAATACATAAACATTTTCACTCTCCTTTAAAAATCTAAAGTGATAGATCTATTTTCTAGCTGTATCATTATCAAAAAAAACAACATAGAATTAGATTCACAAAATACTAGGGTAAATGGTACATCAAACAGCACTAAGATAAATAGTTAAGAGCATTTTGCAATTACTTAGGAATCTTTTTTCCATTAACACTATTAATAAATTGGGCAGCCTTTTAGGTAACCACAATGGGATGTGTAATGCCAATAAAGCACTTCAGTAACAGGTCACATAATTAAAGGGCAGATAATCATCCTGGAAACCACGATGATGATTTTGAAGTGGTTTCATTACTGGGGTACATCACAAGGTGATTGCCATTATGCTAAAACTATAGTGTATTCTTGAACTAGAGGAAAATAATTGCCATGCTGCCTACAAGGGAGGTGTAGCCATTCTCACCTCTTCAGAACCAGCCCTAGAGAAAAGTCCACCATGTCTGGCTGGTCCAGAGAGCCAAGCAAATGATCTTTCCTGATAGTAATAGCAAAATTTCTCTCTTCCTTTTTTTTTTTTTTTTTTTTTTTTTTTTTTTTTTTGTTTTTTTTTTTTTGTTTTTTTTGCTTTTTTTTTTTTTGTTTTGTTTTGTTTTGTTTTGTTTTGTTTTTTTGGTTTTGTTTGCTTGTTTGTTTGATTGCCTTGTTTTGTGTGCCACTTGGAATACCTTTTAAAAATATTTGATCTGAAACTTCCAAATGTAGTTAGTACAGTTGACACTGACTAAAAAAACTGAAACAAATGACTTACAGTCTCTTATGATCAACTTTTATTTGATTTTACAACCTGACTACCTGCACTCCTGTTAGTTACACTTACTCGTCTCTCTGGCAGTGGTCTTTACAAAGTGCTGTTAAAAGATCACAAAGCTTCCTTTCTGGAAAATTCAACCATCTTACAGCCATTTAATTTTAACATCCATGTGACTTTCCTCTCTGTTCTCTGTTTCACCAATCTTGTCTTTGCCAACAGCTGCCTAGGACAGCATCTCCTTTTCACAGAAGCTCATTCTAAAAGTGATGCAACTTTGTCATCTGCAAGAAATTAGCCTGGTTCAGGCACCAGAAAGATAATGAATATACATTGTGCTAGAAATAAGTGTTTAGCATCACTCACTTCACATAACCTAAAATCAATGTTAGTGGAAGTACATAAAGGCAGGCTGTAGAACAGAACAAGTTCCATTAGCATTATCCATTCTAGTCCACATTCTAAACCTGGTAGTGGCAACATTAGTCTTGTCAACAGCAAACTACCTATTTTTCTCTATTTTGGAATCTTCTCTTCCATTGGATGGAGAAATGAAAGATCATCAGTTCGAGCAAGTAGCTAAAGGCAAAAATTTGAAGTAAAATCAACTAGGATCCTCTAAATCCTGATGAGAAGCATGGAATACTTGAAGTGGAACCAATGCTACCAGCACTGGAGAAACCTAATTTTCTCCAGTGCTTCACATTACAAGCTAGAAGACCCCTAGATTTGTCACTGTCACTAGAAAATACAGAAACTGTGGTTACCAACATCACTTTCTTTTATCTGTCTATGGTTGGCAGGAAGTTTGGGAATTCTGCTACTGTGAATGTTCCTCTTTTCACAAACTGGTTTTCAGTTTTAACCCTATCTTTTCCTTTTGTGAATGCTGAAAATATGAGGTAAATGTGGCTGTTTGGGAGAAAAAAGAATAATTAATATAAGGCAAAATATAAAATAAAATAAATAATATCAATATATAAAATAAAATATCAAACCAAACACACAGGTATGAAAGGCTTAGTTTTACTCTGAGAAAAGGATGAGAAAAATCTGCATAGGTGAAGGTATTTAATTCTTTCTTCAGTTGCTCCTTCTGAAAAATCCTAACCATTAAAACAAGTTAAGTAGCAACCTACTAGGAAACTTCCTCACTCACTGCCCAGTAAACTCAGAATCTGATGCACTAAAAATTTTTTTGTGTCAATTTTCATGTGAGGTGCTTTGGAAGGGTCCAGCTTCTCATCACAGGAGCCCAGCAGGACTGGCTTACTTAGACATATAGGTCCACACTGTAGCCTATTTAAAGTTAAGCTCCCAAAATGCACTGATATCAGTAGAAACTTACATGCATAAATGCCACTGTGAGACAGCCCTCGGAAGCTTCAAAGATTCAGAAGCAGGGCCTGATTGTACAAGTTGCTGACACTCAGGTCCTCAGGGTATCTAGGCACTTATCTCCTGCTGAAGGGAATTAAACAGAAGGCATCAGAGGGTGATGCTGAAACTCCTGCAGGCTTCATTTACATAAATGATGAGGTTCATTTCAAGTCAGTGGTAGCTTTCGTCTTCAGCAAGTCCTTTACTCAGAAATTTAACTTCTAAATGAATTTTAAAACTCATTCTTTCCCCATAGTTAAACATGAAATCTCTTCACAAATAATTTTCAACCTGATTTATCTTCTGGCAGAAGACAATCATTTAGTACTCACTTTTTATGACTTAGTAAATTCAGTTAGATTCTGCTTTTTTGTTAAAGCAATTTACTGCTAATTATGGTCTAAAAAAACCCCAAAAAACCCACTTCTGATACCAAGCATTAAGAAATTAGTACAAACTGGAAAAAGTATAATTAAAGATCAGCATTAAAAATTAAAGCGGGCATACATGTATACACAGCTGCATGGTTTTCTGCAAGACCTGAGCTACTTGTTTCTTCATTTACTTCCCCAACATTTAATCCCTGGCAGTAGTAGGAGTGTGTATGTGTGCGTTATATCCTCCCCTAAGTTTCATTTTGGTAGTACTCAGAAGTTAATCACTAATCCTGTTCTCTCCCTTCTTCCTCCTCCTCGCCACAAATTCCAATCATAAGACACGGTGCTGTTACAGCACAATAGAAAGCTCTCGCCCTTCCAGCCCCGCACAGCTGTTCTTCCACCTTGGCTTGTCTTATCAAATAGGAAATCCCTGGAAGGAAGGAATCATCTCCTTAACAAATCTGGACTTTAGGCAGGAGTTGTGTGAAGAAGATTTCTCTTCTTTTAAAGTCTTTGTGAGACCCTTCATTGAAATTATTCATATGGATATGTATTTAAAAGACTTTAATTATGGATTTGATGAAAATATTCCTAACTAGAGGAGCTGTTGAATACCAGGAAGATGCTTAATTATGAAGTTGTTTAAAATGCAGAGGATTGGGTAAGTACATAATTAAGGAGCTATCATTCCCAAAACATTAGGGAAAAAATGGCTCTGAATTCCATTAAGTAATCAAGGATTGATTAAATATGTCTAATATAATGCTTGGCCTATGAAAAATATTGTTACAGAATTTTCTGAGTTGTTCATATGTTTGGGCTATATGATTTGGTTCTAGTAAGTACTGTGGGTTTCTCTGGGAAACACAAACATTTTATAGTTTAAAATCTTCAATATCATTCCCAACAGGTGTAATGAATCCTAGCTTGTGTCTGCTGCTGGTCCCAAAGATATCTGTAATACCTGATACAGAAAAACAAATTTACAAGAAAATAATTAATATCCTTGGGTTTGAACAGGTAATTTCAAAGAAAAATTGAAAATCAGATAGGATATTTAACACTGGATAAACTCATTTGAATAATGCAACAGTTCAGAGATAAGTCTAATTTCAGAAAGAACTGGTAAACAAGAGAAGGTGCTTGTAACATACACTTGAAGGATGGCGGAAACAGAGATTTAAGCTTTTTCTCTCAAAAAAGAATTTGAAATAATAAAGGACAGTATTTTTCTACATTAGAAATCCAATCCTTTGTACACCGGCTGTATTTCCCAGCATAATAATAATAATAATGAACTTTTCAAACAAAATTTTATTGCAGATGCTTTAAAAACTTATACCATCTGACCTATTCTGAACACATACTGAAAAATTTCAGTGTCATTGACTTTTCTCTTATACAAGTTATCTGATTCAAATTAGATATGTTAGTAGCATAAATTAGCTAGTTAAAAATAAGCACAAACCTACTATCTCCAGAACTATATAAAGTAAAAATTTAAGAACTATATAAAAATAAAAAGAAAAGTTACCTGGGGATAATTCTAACAAATTTGGATGCTACTATATTTTTTATTCTCTGAAGGAGAATGGAAACAAAAAGGGTCTTTTTTTGTTGTTGTCTTCTGAAGAAAAATACCATCAGCCTTGAGTGGCAATAGATGATTTCACCTTGACCCCAAGTTCTGCAATCAGTTGACCCTGACCCTGGGAGGAAAACACACAGGCAAGGAATCGACAGGTGTCTGATGAGCTGGGTTGTTTGCCTGTGCCAGCTAACAAGGATACTCTTGCTGTTGTCCCCTCTGCCCTTCACACATGGATGCCTGACCTGTTTGCTCATCAGCTTTTAAACTACCCCATTTACAAGAAAAGAATTTTGCAGCTTACCTAAACAACAGATGATTACCTTATAATTTCATATTGCAATTGATGCTCCTATACTTGTGCATGGAGGATAGGGCAGAAGCACTGTAGTGGTCTTAGACACAGATATTCCCCCTTGTCTGCTAGATTTTACAGTGGACCCTTAATTTCACTATCATATTCAGAAGGAGGGTCTAAAATGAATAAAATAGATAGCCAGGCAGAGGAAAAAACCCTTCCTGACCATTAGGGTATGACTAGCTGAAGTTCTAAACCATGAGATTTTACTTTAATCGTTATCTTAATAGATTTGCAAGCACTATAAAAATTAGAGCAGTACCAAATATCTTGTTTTAAAGGAAGGGGATAGCTAGAGTAATTCACAGAAGTTGATTTTAGGATGATTTTTCTTTTGTCAGCTTTTGATTTTTATCCATCCTTTGAAGAATCTAGAGCATTTACAGAGAATATATCAAATTGAAGTAATTCAGTAGTGTAGGGCTAAGGCTGTGAGTCAACAGCAGCAAAAAGTCCCCCAGAATGCCTAGTCCCTGGAATGATAGCAGAAGATATAGAATTCCTTATAGAAGCCAAGTTTACCTCCAGTTCTCAGAAAATTCTGATTGCTTTTAGAGGTGGTAATGGAGAAATCTACTGCAACAGCTTTTCCAAACTGATCCAATATTAATTACCTTCACTAATAGGGTACTTTGACCTTGTTGCAGATTGTAATTGCCTAATTTCAGTTTTTATGCCTTGGATTAAGAACCCACTTTCTCCTAGTCTGGGATATAATTCCCTTGTGTAAGAACTACAAGTTAACATTCACTCTCTTTGTTAATGAGCAAAACCAACTGTGCTGCATAAACCTTGATAATAAGACTTATTTGCCAGTGCTTGCATCATTTTTGAATGTGAAACTTCCGTGAAGTGGGTCTTACAATGGTGCTCTGGTGGCAGTTTTACCAGTGCTGTACTCAGTGGGAAGATCATTTCTCAACTTCTGCTTGTGTTAAGACACATGATGTTTTATTACAGCCATTTAATCAGGCAATTAAATTCTTCCAAGTATTGCATTATTCAGAGTGTCTGCTTCACCAGTATGTGCATCATCTACCGCCTCAGGAAACACAGAAACTCATTGTGTAATCTATTGAGCTGGGAAAGAAGAGGCACTCCTTAAGAGTTAGGACTAGCCCATTTTACAGCTCCATTAACAACTTTAATAAAACTGTCAGCAAGCTTTTTTGTAATTCATCCCGCCTCCTATCTTAGCGTTATTAATTGTGATTTAATGGGACATCTTGTTCAATATCTCAGACAAATCCACTCATTTCACCCCCTGTTTGCTTTATGAAGAAAATTTGCAACTTTAGATTTATTTGACAACACTTACTTTGATTTCTTTTACCTGCCTTTTCATAAGCCACAGTAAAATTATGATACAGAGCAACCTTGAAAAACAGGTATATGTATTTTCAAGTATCTGTGTTTTTAAATGTGTATTTTTCTTAATTGCTGTTTGACAATTCTTTCCATTGTGTATTTGTGAAAGGAAGAAAGATGGTTTATTGAGAGAGAAAAGAGGAAGGAAATTTGTTGAACGTAAGGACAAGTAAGAGACAACCATATCAAGTATCCTTTCAACATCACGAAACGACATGGCAATAGGAAAGAAGCCGTTTTGCAGAGCAAAGAGAGAACCTCTACAGATGGGTCACAGTGTGAAAAGCAACAATGTAACTGCTAGAACTTATTGCTTTCTCTGCTGAAGTACTTCAAGGAGCTGATTGCAGGCTTTGAAGGAAAGAAGTCTCCTTTTTACAGCAGTACATAACTGTTTAGACAAAATGAAGGTCCTTTATCTTTCTTATGCTGCTTGTCCCAAGTGAAGACAAGTGTCACTTCCATAAAACTTGACTTGACCACATAACTCCTTAGAACCAAAAATAGCAAACAAATTTCACTAGTCTGCATTGCTTCAGCTTCTATCTGTGGCCAACTTGTGTCACTGAATCATGTCTTTGTCTGTAACCAAACGATAAAATGGCTTTTCCATCAACTCCGTTGTTCTGGTGCCCCTTTCCAGAGGAGCATTCTTTTACTTCACCTGCATTTCTAGGTTATTAGTTTATGGCCTCTCTTACTTCCTTTATAGGTTGATATTGGTCACATTCTGTCTCTCATATCCACTCTGGAGGTGCCTCTTTTCTCCTCTGTTAACAGCTGAAGGCCCAACAAGCCACCTTCGTAAGACCTTGGGTTTATCCACTTTCCTCCTTCCCAGTCAGATGGGTCAGAAAACATGTCTCTTGAATGTCTAAAGGGATTGTGGCTGAGCTCTTGCAATAGCTTTTATTCTTCTGTAACACTGTTTTGAACATGACTAAGCTGTTCTTTCTGTTTCTTTTGCCTTCTTTCCAGTAGGAACTGTCTTCCTGAGTATTGTCTCTGTTTCCTTAGTCCACCTTTGCTTTTGCAGTCTGTGTCTGTTCACCTTTTGTTCTTTCTCCAGTCCAGAGCAGGCCAAATTTTTTCTATTAAAATGCATCAAAGTAATGTTATAAAAATCCCACAAATACGAAGATTAGGTCTCCAGTTTCAGTTGTTGCAACCTTCTCTCATCTAGGGCTCCTTTTATTGCTCAGATCCATTAGCAATGGATCTTAACAATCTTCTTAACAAAGAAAAAAACCCTAAACTTACAAAGTACTCACACTAACCCCACTTTGTTAATCTGAATGCAGACATATCGCTTCCGTTTTCCTTGTACAACAAATCCAAACTTATTTCCTTCACTTTCAGATCACTGTTAGAAGTTCTATTCTCCACAATAAACTCTTGAATTATACAGTAGTACAAGGCTAGAAGCCTTATTTCCCACTTCACAAATACCTATTATCCATCACAGTATCCACTGAGTATTGAATTGATGCCTTTCACAAACAATTTCCTGAGGCTCTCTTTCCATTTTCTTTTAAATGTTATTTCAAGAATAATTTTGTGAAAGATTTCCAAACACACTTATCCGTGTGTTTTTTTCTGAACTGTACTAAAAATGACTATGGGTATAACATATTTGGATATCTGTGCATGTACATATGTATGTATTATGTTCACGTGTACATGCTTACATGAATAGGCATTGAAGTATATATATGGCATATGCCCATGGAAGATGACATTCTTATCTTGCTAGTGTGTCATCCCGTATTTTTTCATAGTGCTGCTTTCCATGGAGCCAGGAGAAAAAAGAAGCTAATAAGATCACTACCCATGTTTAACATCAGTCTGAAATTTCCCCTGAGCCCTCTGTTCCTTGTCTTTTCAGCCCTCAGAACATCAGAACACAGACTGTGTAGAACACTGCACCTTGACACTGCTCAACAATGGGGCAGTGACCTCTGGATGTTACAACAACATAAATAAAAGCAATGCCAGTGAAACTGAGAGAAAATAATTTCAAAATTTCTGATCCAAGCAACGTGAAATGCTGTTGACAAAGAAAAGGTTATGTACTTTGAGGTTTTCAAACCAAATGCATTACTTTAGGCCAACTGTGAAGATGATTGTGATTTGATTTCCATCAAGGGAAAGCACTTAAATCTACCATCAACCAGAATGAGAGCTCAGAATCAAACTATAATTTTACTTTCACAGATGTAGACGTGAAAATATTTGCAGTGAATACTCTTCCTTAGAGACATATCTACTACATTTGCCATTTTTCAGTACATACTAATTCAGTGACAAAATACACCTACACACTAAGTCTTAGTATAATAATGAATTATCTTAATTGTCTTTTTTGTGCTCCAAAACATAGCTGACATAGTGCTGACAGTTTCTTCTGATAAAGATAGTTAAAGGGAACTAAAGTCTAACAAATATCTTAGGAACACTCCTTTCACAAAATATTTTTAATATATGAATTGAAGACAAGCTATTAACACACATCCTATCACATAAAAATGATGTTTGGACACAGGAGAGAAGGAATCATCTGCCTGACCCTCAGCTGTCCTTTTAAGCAAATCCACCATGAGGGAACATCCAGCAGTTAAGCATGCCAAGATAAT
Source organism: Melanocharis versteri (assembly GCA_013397845.1). Lineage (NCBI taxonomy): Eukaryota > Metazoa > Chordata > Aves > Passeriformes > Melanocharitidae > Melanocharis > Melanocharis versteri. The sequence continues at coordinate 833,566 of VZTG01008964.1, forward strand.
AGTCAGGAAAAAGAGCTAAAATTATTAGGAACCAGATGGTACTATAGGAAAAAATACATAGGTATTTTTCATTGGGGTCACACTGTTGCTGAGCGATTCTGTTGGTGTTAGATACCTGCCAGAGCAAGGGAGTAGAGGCACAGGGTAATGGCACCTTATTAAAGACTAAAAGTACAGTGTGGTTATTTCTCATGCTGTAGATCTCTTGAAAACAGATTGATATCTATGAAATTTACATGCCAAATTAGGGAATGAGCATGTTTCCAACTATAATTGGGGTTGTAACTTAAAAATTTGAGTATTAAAATAGCAACTATTGGCAAACAAAACAAGTAGAATCTCTTTTATAGATCTTAAAAATGCCAGTGAGAGCAAAAGATCAGTGATAATGCCAATAAAGTAATTATTTGCAAAAAATATTTTTGTGTAAAAAATATTTCCTTATAATCTCTGCTCAGCATGCAAGTTGTAAGAAAGATTATCTGCAATGAATGAATGAGTCTCTAGTGAACCTGCTAAAAGTTCAAAATTAGTATTTCAGATTTATGGTAATTCAAGCAAACACAACAAATCTTTTCTACTGTAAATCTTTTCTACTTTAGAAGGAGAAATAATTGCAAAACAATGTATATTTTCTTACTGAAAAAATCTTTTTGCCAAGACACACCATCGCATGTAATCAATGGCATTATTTGTTTCCTGCTTTCAAAAAAAAAAGATCTTTCTCACAAGGGTACCACATCTTATTTCCATCCTAGTTCTTTCTGATTATGTGAAATGGCAAAAGTTCATTTCTGCCTTATACAATCTCTTTCATACTACCAGAGTGGCAGGCACCATCTGACACTAAATGTGTATTGCCCCAAGCCATTGCTTATAATAGAGTTTTAAAATTAAATTGAAAATATTAGTTTCAGATTTTTCAAAGGAAGGAGGGATGAGCACTGATATTATTGCCAATGTATTTATTAAGCAAAAATCAGCTTTAAAGAGCTGCACACCCCACTGGTTCAAAGAAAATAGTAAAGAAGAATTCTTGCACATTATTGAATTCAGTTGAAAATAATAAAATTTTAAAGTTGAAAAAAATACTACTGTCATGCATATTTCATTACTTTCAAGAGGAAAATGTAATAGCAGAGTTCTGTTATTATGCCTGATTGCTTTCCTAGGAAGAAAGGTGTTGATTGTCCTACTTTTCACATGAAAAAAAAAAAAAAACATTTTGAGAAGAATAGTTTACAAATTAATCAAAGGTCAGTTTCTCTAGAAATGAGTCCCCACATTTTTATTATGACAAGGTTATATTAAAACAAAATTTATTCATTACTATATTCACTCCTTACCGTGCATATTAATGGAGAGATGCATGAGTGGAATGGCAAGAAGTTTATACTTGTCTCTTTCAAAACTAGGGAAAAAACTACAAAATAAAAAAAAATAAAAAAAAAAAA